>JABVXU010000530.1:0-36943 GCA_013365365.1 Cruorifilaria tuberocauda
TGAATCAGTGCATGAAACCTTTTCGAGCGTCGAAGTGAAGTCTGTGTTGTTGCTCCTTCTGCAGAAGTCAAATTCTAAATTAATGCTTTTTGTAATAAATTTTTAATCCGTATGAATCATAAAAATATGTCAAAACCTAAAATTTAAAGCAAGCTCAAACTAACTTCCAAATCTTCAATTTCTTCGCCGTCCGTTTCGCCATCATCACTTTCTTCATTTACTCCATGTTTCTTTCTGAGTTTTTCTTCCATTTCCAGTCGTTCTTTTGGTTTTTCCTTGAAACATGCATAATGTAGTAATTGATAAGCTTTCTCCGCATCTAATCGTTCCACATTTTTTGCCAATCGCGCTTTTGCCATAGCTGTTGATATACGAATCAATGTTTCCAACTGTCTCACAGTTATGGGCATAGTCTGCAAAGATATTACCAGAAAACTAACATAAAAACATCGCGCAGTCCTGATAAACACCCAACTTCCCATTCCATTCATTTACCTTATTTTCTGCTTCAAGTATGGTTAACTCTTATGTAGCCTTTTCTAACAGTAATCGATTTGCAAGACAACTGGATATTTGTATTGAAAGTATTGAAAATTTTAAATATACTCGTTCGCGATCAGTTTTAGAAGTATCAAATGAGCGCAGTTCAGCGTAGCATTCGCTTATGTAGGCAGAAGCTTCCTCTGTCAGTTTTGGTTTGACAGATTTTGCCATATGAATATACTTCCGTACGAATTGCATCGTGAACACTTTATCACTGAAGTGACAGTTTTCAAATTTTGAAAAATAGATTGTACTTCCAAAATTCTTCTGCCAGACAATCTCTACCTACTTTTATTCTGTGTTAACACATTACAAATGATAATTGAAAACAAAACTGTTCAAGATATATGAATTTTTGCCAGTATTTCATAAATACTTTTTTGAAAGTTTCTAGCTTTTGATAGAAATAGTGTTATGTCAAGAAATTTCAGTGAAAAGTTTATCTTAGAATAACAATATACCTCGCTTTACCAGCGCACCAGTCTTTGTTTTTTTCGCAAATTTCATTTGTCGTGGACACTTCTTCCATATCAAATGTAGTAAGAGTTTCAATATCAGCTCCCATTGGTAATACTGCACCGTCAGGTTCGCCAGGTGTTCGGTACTGATGAAGCTTTAGGATATGTTCCGCAACACTATTATCATGATTTGGATCGTGCTAAAAAATGATTCGAATTGTTTTTTTTTAAACGATTCGAATTGATTTGAATCATTTTTTTTTAAATGATTCTAGTTTATTTCAATGATCGATGTTTGATATAGATTTTTTTTGACAATGAAACATTGATCACCGAAATAATCAGAAGTATTTGAAACTGCCAAACAAGACGCATGTGCTATTGCATTAAATTTCAATCTGAAATTGTCATAAAACTATTTTTACACAAAATATTACTTCATCCATAAGTACGAATATAAGATCGAAACGTGACAATAATGAATCCTGCATGCCAATATTTTCCATAGGTGTTTTGAACAAATCATACTGCAAATATATTTGTCTATAATAGTAAGAAAATTTGGAAGAATATCATACAAATAAAGATGATAAAAATAAGACTTGCTGTTAATGTTTACCCTTCCAAATACTGGATTTGCAGCAGCAAGCACAGAACATCTTGCATTCAATTTTGCATGAATTCCGGCTTTAGCAATCGTTACTCGTCCTTGTTCCATCACTTCATGTATTGCTGTACGGTCAATATCAGACATCTGAAATTTGTTACAAATCTTTATCATTAAGAACAAAACGCTAAAAATTAAAATTGAATATGAAATTCAGAAAAAAGCGATAGCAGGACCAATGACTAAAATGTTCTAATTAATAAGTTCATGAAAAAAGTTTAAAATCAAGGAAAGAAATCGGAAAATCAAAATGATTACCTTGTCAAACTCATCAATGCAAACAATCCCTCTGTCAGCTAAAACCATTGCACCAGCTTCGAGACGACGTTCGCCAGAATCAATATCAGTTGTTACTGCTGCCGTCAAACCTACGCCACTCGATCCACGTCCAGTAGATGCTATGGCGCGTGGTGCGGCATGTAATACATATCTTAAAGCAGATGTAAGAATATTGAAAACTAGCACAGAATTAGATGGACTTAACATTACTCTTCACAAGTTCCTTCAGAATCATTTCCTCCAACTATCTTACTTTCTAGAATAGATTGAAGCAAAAAAGTATAAAACAATCAAAAATTGAGTATTGGAATAAATTTTAAACCATCAGTAAAACTTCTTGTGTTATAAAAGTTTCACAAAACTATTTAAAAATTTCTAGAATACGTTAGTTATTACCTTAACAATTGACTTTTTGCCACTGATGGATCACCAATCAAAAGTACATTAATATCTCCTCTAATGTGTGAACCATTTTGTAAAATTTTTTCATTTCCACCAAGTAAAAGACAAAGTATTGCTTTTTTCACTTCATCATGTCCCCAAATCGATGGCGCCAGTGATCTCGCTAATGTATCGAATATATTCTTTAAAAAAAATAGAAGACTTTTAGGTTTCGAACAATTTAAAAGAACATTGCGATTTTCATCAAAAACCATCACAAGAGCGGTACATAGCACGGCATATTTTAACCTTTTGTCGACTCATTTTGCGAATATTTTTAATATCGTCTGGCAAGAAATTTGGCTGCATCTCCTTGCTTAATAATTGTATGTTATTGGAAATAATAATGGACCTGCAAATTTTCATTTTAACGGCACATTTGAAATGTCATCTTCATAAAATCTATCCTGAAATGTATTATTATTTTCCTTTATTTAATTGTGATCAAATAAGTTTTTCAACGATTAACATTCTGATCTAGTTATTACATACCTGAAACTGCCGCTGGTATAACCATTTTGTTTGTTTGGTAAACACCTGTACAAACCTATAACACGGACACGATCACCCGGTTTACAGCTGTCAGCTAAGTCGTCATCGGCCACAACATCTACTGAACGTGGCAATTGTCCTGGTGGAGCATACTCCGGCAATTCCTAAGTAAAAGACTATTAAATATTCAGGATTTTAATACTAATTTGAAAACATGCTTGTGCTAAATAAATAAATTTCTCTGTCATACCTTTTATCACCTTAAAAACACGTAGATTTTCAAACATGATTAAAACTGATAAAATTATAAAAGTAAAAAATAATAAAATTAATGAAATACATAAAATTGAAAAAAATTAATTTATACAACAAATAGCAGCATAACCATAACATCAATTTAGTTACTAGAAAAGACTAATTTCGAGAAAAGTAAGCATTCTGCAGTTTGAAAAATATACTTGCATAGAGAATGTTTGATGGTCTCGATAGGTGCTTAGGCCATATTCGGTTTCAAGTGGATTTTTATTCTCATCCTGAAAGAAAGAATAAAATAAAATAGATATTGACCGGAAATAGAATCATATATTGTTCGTATAAAGAAATAATTGCTAATATGTACCTCCGTAGGATATACATTACTACATGGGAAAGCATCGTATGATGTCAAATCGGTGTAACGACGCTCAAATGTTTTTTTAGTTGCAGGACAGTAGTGTACGCTACGGACTACTTTTGGACGCAGTGCAGAACCTATAAAAATTCTATTAAATTATTAAATTATTAAATTAATGGTTAGATCACTTCGATGCAAATTCTGCAATTAATTCTTAGAATAAGTTCATCGATTAACTGAACCTTTCTCAAATCCACTTCCTATCAGTTGAAGAATAATATAAGTACGTCTTATTTAAGCCGTAAAATAGAATAATGAAGTCTCCTCTTATTTGGCACGGCGTCACTAGGAATGCTATTATTACATAATACATCAGGCAATGACACCCTAAAGTTTGCTATATGTTCTCTCCTATAAAAACTTATAATATTATAAATTATAAAATATTAGAACTTGGAACTGTCTTTCGTAGCTTTTCCTTGTCCATTAATCTTCCTAAATCCGTCACTTGATCATTAAATAATCATTAAATACTCTATTTCCTAAAGAAATACAAATTAAAACTCTAACATTTCGTGACGATTCCTTCGCAACAAACCATACTACCGAGAAACTGTGATTTCAGTGTTCGAGGATTAACGTGTCTATCACCAAAACTTCCTTCAAAACCAACGTTGAAATCTCGCATTTTCCCGTATTCGGGATCTAATCGACTTACATAATCCTTCATCGCTTGTTGTAGACATAAAATTTCAGGCACGAAATTTCGTAATAGTCTAAATTTCAGTTTGTTTTTGTTTTGTTGGTATTCTGTATTTTGGCAAAGTCTAATTGCTTATTTAATAAAAGGCAATGATAAAAGGAAGTTATCGTCATGTTTCAATCTATTAACGTCAAAGCAATATGTTCTGAGATCGGGATGGTTCGATATACTTAAAACACTATTTAAGACATGAAAAGAAAGATAAACTGACCCATTAACTCGCTGTGGAAGCTTTTTTCGGAGTTCGTTCAAGTTGACTATAATTCGTGATCCATTCTCTTTGATCATATCTTCGCATTTTTGCATGTAAATTTTGTCGCCAGCCTCAAGCACATAAATAAAACTTTAATTCAACAAATTCTTTGTCACAATGATTTAGCATTATATTAGCACCAATCTCTTTCTTACGAGTCCTTCAATTAATTAATTCGAAAGTTTAACGTATCTTGCAAAAATTTATCATACTTCATTAAAAACTTATCACACGACAAGGAAAGTTTATCATCTAGCTGAAAAGTAAATAATTCATTGTAAATTATATAAATATATAAATTCACATACCTACAAAGCCAAGATGAAAAATTTTCAATAAAACATACGGAATCATCTAAGAAGTTCAGATACTCCAATGTGATCTCACGTGCAAGATTCTCATCCTCATGACTGATTAAATCCATATTCTGTAGATAGCTATAAAATGTATCTATCCCAATGAATTCCTGCAAATTGAACTTTTTGAAAAGCACTTTTGATAAGAACAGCTTACTTTCATTAGCGTCTATCCTAAGAGGTGTCTCTTCATTTTATGGTTGATTTAGACATTGATCAACTTGAAAGCTAAATAACTGCTATATAATTATGGGTAGTCAGAGTCGAATATTACAACACTTAACTAGTCGATATCGTTATCAAGCTACAAATTGTGCAACATTTATACATCAGATGTATATGAGTGTTCATAATTAACAGCATCTAAATATCAATTATGAAGGAAACTTTAATATTTGAATACTTAATGCTACCGTTATCATACTTCACAAACTTTATTATAAACTATCATAACGCAATAATTTTAAGTAACTTAAATTTGCAACTTCTGTTGAACGCGCCGAAATTTAAATTTAAACTCCGATATGAAAATTTTGCAGCTCGACCAATCGATCATCTCAATAAAAGATAGTTCAAAATGACGCATGCATGGAAATTTAATTGAAAGGTCATAATTTAGAAGGCGAAAAACTGATCAAATATTTTAAAGTGTATGCATGTATGCAGGCTTACTAAATAAATTATTATGTTTATAAATTTGCACTATTTATCAAAATATTTGCACATCCTACACATCCTATACATTTTTTAGAAAATCGAAAATTCAGCAACACTTTTTTTTGCGAAGTTATTGACTGCGATAAAGAGAATACAAAAAAAAACTTTCATAATTATATATCTCAAAATATTTTTCACAACAAAACGAATAAATAAATTCTCATTAATTAATTCATTAACAGTTCCACTCATTAAACTACTTGTTTTCTAACTTTTTACACACAAATTTAATTTAATTTGGATTTCGAAAACACCCTAAATTGATCGGAAAAATAAATTAAATTAAAAAAATTATCACATGAAAAAAACTAGTTCTACAATGATTAAAAAAAATAACGAAATTAAAAAAAATTATCATAGTTTGAAATTTTTCGTTTAAAAAAAAATTCTCCCATTTAAATTATTTCCTCAGTTAACGAATTCACACTTATTCTATCTCATACTATACTTTACTGGAAAACTTTAAAATTAAGAAAATCGCTTGCAGTGATTATAATTATTTCAATGTTTAAAAAAAGATTAACAGGAAATTCACTGTAGGACAATATATAGCACAACGCTCTGGACGTGAACACCGGCCGCGTTATCATTACTAGCCTATGACGAACCAACGGTGTCTCGTTTTTGGTCGCTGTTGCTTGAGAGGAAACTTCTGAAACCATTCACCTGTGATTACCTACACTTACCTGTATTTACCTATAACACCCACATTTACCTGTAATTACTGTAAGCAAGGTGGCTGGAAAATCAGGTTATTATAGATGATATGGTTTTTTCTGAGCTAAAAAAAATCTCCAGAGTGGAATAGGTTGAATATATGGCACTATGACATTTTAAAAATTGCAATTAGATTTTTTTTCGCTGAATTCATTCTTGAAATGCAAATTTAATAAGTAGTTGGCAATTATCGAAATTTTCAACTTCCCACATTTAAATTAATTGATTATGGTGGTGTCCGAAGTCATCCGATTGTAATATCGTTGCTAAATATACGAAGTTTTGTTAACCTGGTAAAAAAAACATGAACATAATGTAATATATTTAAAGGTATTAAAGTTTTTGGTGATGGGTATATCACGTGATAATTGGCATAAACGACGTGCTACTGGTGGAAAGAGATGTCCGCCACACAAAAAGAGGAAGTTCGAGCTTGGGCGTCCAGCATCAAATACAAAAGTCAATTAATTAACATGTTTTTTTTGTAGGATTTCATATTTTTGATGTTTATGGATGGATAACAATTATAATTTTTTTATATATTTGAATGTTTTTGGTATAATTTTATCTATAATGAAATTCATCAGAAAAAGTTCATAATAGTTTGTATATATGATCCGTACCAAAAAGATAAAATTGAACTAGAATAAGTATAGTGTAGAGAGAACTATATAGCTGATAACAATTCCATGCTTGGTTAATGGACATATTTCATTTCATGAATGAATTATATTTTGTAGATTGGTCCAAAAAGAATCCATCTTGTTCGTTGTCGTGGTGGGAATATCAAGCATCGTGCACTAAGACTTGATGCTGGCACATTTTCTTGGGGATCAGAAGGTTCTTTTATTGTTTCTTCATATACATTTTATTTTTCTTTATACTCTACCACAAATGAGATACAACTTTTACTTAAAGACGATCTTGTTGTCCAATTTAAGGAAATAGCCAAGACTTATAACGGTTGTTCTGGTTACAGGTTGCACGCGTAAAACACGTATTGTAGACACCGTATATAACGCATCCAATAACGAATTAGTACGTACTAAAACATTAGTGAAAAATTCGATAATTACTGTTGATGCCGTTCCATTCCGTCAATGGTACGAAGCACACTATGCCGTTCCATTAGCACGTAAAAAGGGTGCGAAGCTCACGGATGAAGAAGCACGAATCAGTAGTAAACGTTCAAAGAAGTCACAAGCAAAATACACAGAGCGGCAGAAGTTTGCAGAGGTTGAACCACATCTTATCGAACAATTTCAAAGCGGTCGGTTGCTGGGTTCGTCATTTTCGTCTGTTATTTTTGAATTAGAAATGATGAAAGGTTAACGATGTGAGAAAGAGGAATAAATCATTGGTAAAAGATATCGATTAATTGGTTTTGTTATTCGAATCGTATTATTTGGATAGAAGCAATATACGATATCTTCTTGGTTTACCGAAGTTTACAAATAGAAAGTTAATATTAGGCTTTAAAGGGTTAAAAGTATTATGTTTTCTGATAGTTTTATTCGTCTGAAAATGATCGGATTTATGCAAGTTTCGTGCTCAACCAATAGTAAAATGTGATTACTACAGTTTGCGGGGAAAAGTTTGTAAGTTCAATTTCTAACTAATGTCCTTCAAATATTTCCAAACGAGAACAGAGTCACAGTGTAGGCCAGCTGTCTGTCTCTGTGCTAAGTATCTCGGAAATCATGTCTACCTCCAAATGCAGGTTGTTCTACTATTGTGTTGGATAACCTCACCGTAGGTTAGTACAATAATTCACTTTGAAAAATGTATGAATTTGTTTTTATGGATCTGTTTTTACAATTAAAGTTGCTTTTCAGCCTGTATCAGCTCTCGTCCAGGTCAAGTTGGTAGAGCCGATGGTTATATATTAGAAGGTAAAGAGCTTGAGTTTTATTTGCGTAAAATTCGAGCTAAGAAAGCAAAGTGAAGAATACTTTGTTCATTTGATAAGATTGATAACAGTTTGCCATGTTTTTCGATATGAAAAAGTTTTCTGTTACTGTCAAATAAATTAATTCCATTATTTTTCTCTGTGCACAATTATACAACTGTACAATTAATAAGCTAGAAAACAATTTAATTTTTGGGCGTATTGAAGGAAAAAGGAAGTGTTATAGTAATTTTATGATGGTTTTGATGTTATACCAATATCATACACTGTTAAAAAAATATTTCTCTTTCCCATACACAATTTATTTATCCAAGTCATTCAGAAACAATTAATTTGGTACTATCACGTGTCTTACATTTTATTTAGATGTTTCGAAATGATTACCTAAAGATCCTTCGAGTAAAGATATGTCTGAGATTCAAACAATATTCCGTCATGTGGGAATTACTTTGCTCCTTGGAAATTTTTTTTTCAGATCACAAATTATTTCATATCCATCAAATGATAAGTGTCTGCTTCAAGTGGTATATAACAGATCAATAAATTCTTACTATTTATGAAATATCTGGCTCACGTTGCTTACCGCATTATTCTTATTTTATGGAGTAAACGTGGCGGAAATCGACATCATGCACTGGGAAAACTTGTATTTCTATAAGCAATAAACCTTGAAAATGAATGAACTAATAACCATTGCTTGCATTTCTTTTCCAGGGTCTGTCGGGAAATCCGAGAAAAAGATCAAACTAAATACAGTATCAATCCGAGTCATTATCATTATCATTATCAATTATCACTATCACTCATTATCATTATCACGCAGTCATTATCACTACATCAGTGTTCCTATCATATTGCTAGTTCATCCTCCACATCCCTTCCTTTGTTATCAGTCATACTTCAATGATCTACCCTTCAATAATCTACTTTAGCGCCAATAATCTACCTTTGGCGCCAATAATCTACCTTGGCGCCAATAGTCTACCTTGGTGCCACTCGATACCTTCTCATTCTCACGACTTGCTCTCGCACCTGGCTGGTTGGGTGGGCTTCCTTCCTCTCTCCCGAGAAACACTAATGCTCGTCTCGGAGCTCTCCCAGAACCTACTTACCCAACATTGAACTCCCACGATAGTAACTATAACTGTAACTGATAGCTGTTAACATTTTCGATTGTAAAGTTATAATAAATCAAAATTTTGCTACTTGTTATTTTTGAATTCGGATAGATAAAAATACTAATATAAAGTTAACCTAATTCATTTTCGAAACTTGATTACAGGTTTAATTCTTACCTATCGTTAGATTATCAGAAATAGCTCTTGTCTCTTAATTCAAATATGAAAGAAAGAAAGAGGAATAAAATTCTGTGAAAAGTTTTTTGTTAAATGACTAATTACGATGCATCTATTAAACAGTCTGTTAATTAGTTGTAATAAAAATGATGCACACCTGTTTCGTTAATTAATTATGATAAAGGTGATGCATACCTGTTTCGCTGCTATAGCTATTACATCTTCTGGCATTTCAAACTCATAATCATAATTGGTATTTTGGTCAACACTACTATGAACGAGTAACTCAACCTATAACAATCAGTTTTATCATTGGTAGTATTATTGATAATATCAGTGACAATAATCAATGAAGTCCTAAAAAGCTTAGAATCATGATATCCATTTAGATACATTTCAGGTGACAGGTAAATAATCCTTTAATAAATAGAATTACTAAAACAAGAGTATTTAGATGATTAATTAGACATCAGATCACGGAATAACTAGTATAGTTTACGTAATGTACACGTATTCTTAGATTATTTCTCGGTTATAAGTTAATTTAATTCAATTGTAAGTTAGTACTGTAATTGTGAGTAAATTTTTGGAACACTTACGAAACCATTTTTCTCCATACTTGCTAACAACCAGTATTGCAACATGGATTTTGATGCAATTGGACGACGATTTACTTCTCTAAGGAAAAGACTGTGTAAGTTATGAGTAATTGAAAGTAAGTTATGTCAAGTTAATCATTAGGATTTAATTTCTAGAATGCTTCTTGATTCCTTAGAAAGTTTATTGTTTTTGAATAATTCTACCAGATAAATTTTATAATAACATCATGAAATTTTAAATAAATGATAAACACTGATAATCTTTATTATCACAAATTCGAGTTTCATGAATTTTAATTTCGAATTCTGGAAATGCTATTGCTTGAGAATATTTGAAAAGTTTACTTAATAGTATCACCCGGACGCAGGTGAATAGCAGCAAGGCTTAACCATCCAGTTGAAGCCACTTGCAATCGTTCGCGAGAATCATATGATACTGATAATCCTAACAGGTCATGCTCATTTTGTAGTAACATATCATTTGCATGAACACATACCTGCCAATAGAATCATGATTAAATGTTAAAACAATGAGTTAATTAATTAATTAATTATACGAAATGAAGTGAATGAGTAGGTAAAGCACGATGGCTTATTCTTATTGTTAATCATTTTTATGTTTAATTATTTTTTTATTTAATTTAATTTTTATTTCATGATTTTAATGATATTTAATTTTTTTTGATTGTATTGATGGTATTGTTGCATTTTATGTTTTTTTTTTGATGATATCTTTCAATTTCCTTCTGGAATAATTTTCATTAAATCCAACTTATAATTTAAGTGAATTAAATTATAATTTAACAAATTGTTTGATTATCTGTTAGATTTGTTATCAGTTAAAATTTCATTACTGATAATTAATAGACAATTTTGTTACTTTGATGCTATCTTATCTATCAATTTTCATCTTGAATAATTCACTAACAAATTTTATCATCAAATTCTAACGATATAATTTAGATGAAATTACAGTTTAACAAATTGTTTGATTATCTATTAGATTTGCTATCAGTTAAAATTTCATTACTGATAATTAACTGATAATTGTTACTCTATAAACATTTACGGCTCGTAGCAGTCTAGTTTCACGTTTCATTATCAACGTTTCAACAGTGGACTGAATACGACGGCAATGAGAATAGGCATTTCGACGAAGTTTTACAAATGCTCGCTAAATAATTCAAAACAGAAATTTACAAATTATAGAATTTATCAGTTAAATTAATTGCTATGATAAAGACTTAATTGCATCAAGAAATCATATTTACCTGAGCTTATCATATTTTATCAATTAAGTAATTAATTAATTGATTCATTGATTGGTTAAACTTTTTTTTCCATTACCGTTAAATTTTCTTAAATTATAAAATATTAAATATTTTTAAATAAAAAAAAAATATACAGTTGTTGATTTTTTCATGACTCTTGCTAACGTTAACGAATCATGAATTTCGATATTATCAATTGATAAAATGATATCACCAACAAATGCTGAATTAACTGCTGCACCACATTGATCCACGTATACTATCTGAAAAAAAAAAAGGAATGTTTTAATAAAATCTGTCTAATTTCTCTTTCGTATTTCAAATAACTCTCTCTCTCAGATTTTTCAATCTTTATTTCATATTCTATACTCAAATACATTTGGTATATAACTTTTTGTTTTAGTTATTTCAAGAAAATGAAATTTGAAATTAGAAAGAATTAACATACTTTCCATGTGTTCTTTTCAACTCTTAAACCAAACGGCTTACTCAAAGTTACTGTTTCCTAAATATGTTTGAAATATTTAAATTCGAAAATTTTAATCTTAATACATTTCATTTCATATAATTACAAGTAATTCAGTGATCAATTGTAATTTATGATCGTTAAATTGTTATCACAAATCAATATTATTGTTATCATAATTACTCATGAACTAATTCATATATCAGTGTTAATTTGTAGCTATTAAACTGTTATCATAAATCAATATCATTGTTATCATAATTATTCATCAACTGATTCATTGATCAATTGTAATTTTGATCATTAAACTGTTATCACGAATCAATATCGTTGCTATCATAATTATCTATTCAATTGCTAACTATCGAATATAAATTCAATTCTAATTCTTAAAGTTCAATTTAATTTAATTCAATTCGATTCAATACAATAACTTATTATATTCCTTATATCAGAATGATCATTAATACTTCATTCATATCATTATATTTAAGTTTTTTTTCGGAAACTTTTTAATTAAAAAAAAAATAATACTATCAGCTAATAATGATCATAATCAACCTCTGATACTGGATGGTTCCATGGTTCTAACCAATCACTTTTGTGATTATTATCAACCATATAGCAATGATCAATTCGATAGCAATGATACTTTCTCTTATATTTTATTTCATTCATACATTTTTTTTTGTTAATTAGCTTTACTTCAATGCAAATTGTAAATTTTGAAATTAAACATTGAAGCAATCTTTCGTTATTTATTTAATTTCTTTTTATTTTTTAATTTTATTCAAATCTTTATTTCTTTTTAAAAATTTCTTTAAATCTTTAATTTAAATTTAAAAATTTTTACGCTTTAATTTAAATCAATATTTGTTTAATTTCAAACATTTGTAGCAAAAAATCATTTATCAGTTATCATTTTTTTTGGATAATATAGAAAAGGTATGATTACTTAATCTAATTAATTTAATTTTTATCATTTATATTCTCACTTGAATCAACATTTCCTTTTACATATGGAATTAGATGCTTCTATAAATAGCAGCATTTTGATGATAGTCCAAGAAAATAAATAAAAAATTGCAAATTTAAATTTAAAAATTTAGTTCTAATGATTTTGATTCCAATAATTTTTCACTTCTAATCTTATCATTTTTAATTTACCATTTATCACCTTTAAATTTTACATTTAAAATTCCATTGTTTAAACAATTTTCGCAATCTCCCCGATTGCAACTAATAAAATATAGCAAATGAAATTTATGTCAAGAATTGACGAAATTCCAAGCAATGCTCTAAAATCCATGAATTTGAAAAGGAAAAAGATATGAGAGGAAATATCGAAGACTTTTTGTCTTGCCGAAATATCTCACTCAGACATTCAAATGACCACTGAAATGACCAGTAGAGAATTACGATTGCGTACACTTTTGGATTGTTGAATTTTGCAATCTCTCCTCTCTTTCTCCCTTTCTTTTATATTTGACAGACATTTACGAACTTTGGCCGTTAATTTCCATTATAATTTCATCATTGCCTTCTCACTATCCCTTCATTTTTTAACCATTTGAAATTTAACTATGCTAGATTTTTCAAGAAAAAAAAAGCTATTCTTTTGAATCGTTTAAGATTTAATAATTCGATAATTCAAATTATTAAATAATTCAATAATTCGAAATAATAACTCGTTTGAAATTTTTTATTCCCTCAAATAAAACTTAAATCTTAATTACATAATTAGTAATAATCTAACATATATGGAATCATTCATTCCACTATCATATGGGATGAAGATTATTGATTGTACTATCACACAGATGAAGATGATTATTGATTGTACTATCACACAGATGAAGATGATTATTGATTGTACTATCAATGGATGAAGATGATTACTGATTGTACTATCACATAGATGAGGATTATTTACTGGTGGTTTCCTGATTCCTATCTTCTTGAAAAATTTGTGGAATAAATTTAGGATTATTTTCATAATTTAACTCTTATTAATAATCGGATGATCGGTAAGGAGTTTATTGAGCATAAGTTTGTGTATGTAAATGGTTTCCATTAATTCAGTCGTTCTTTTAAGCTTTCACTATATATTTTCAGTAATTTAGCAAAACTCCTATCCATTTCTTTCATCCAGTACATCTGATTCTGTTCCCAGGTGAATGAGAGTCAAGCCTTATCAAATCCTAAAATAATTGGATAATAAGATGATTCAATTATCAAGTTTGATTGCAATTATTGAAATTGTAATTCCCCGATTCGATTTCGACATCATTCCATCATCGTGATCATCAATTACATATTAAAATTTCCAGAAATAATCTTCGTCTACGAATCCTTTACTCTTTATCATCTCCCCCTCTCTCTCTCTCTCTCTCTCTACTATTCTCGAATCGAATTTATATTTCCGATTTCACGAGAGTCAAGGATTACCGAATCCTAAAATAATTGGATGATAAGGCGATTTAATTATTGAAATTAAAATTCCCAGATTCGATCATCGTGATCACTTTCTCTCCCATTCTCGAATTTCTATTTTTAATTTCACAAAACTCAATACTTGTCGAATCTTAAAATAGCCGGCTTATCAGATGATTTAATTATTGAATTTGATTATAATTATTGAAAATGAAATTCCCAGATTCGATTTCAACATCATCATAATCATTAATGATTACATACGAAAATCTCTCTCTCTCTCTCTCTCCCCTGTTTTCAAATTCACCAGAATCAAGACTTATCAAATCCTAAAATAGCTGGATGACAATTAGATGATTTATTGAAATTATTAAAACTGTTAAAATTGAAATTCTCAGATTCGATTTCGACATCATCATGATCATCGCGATCATCAGTAGATCACAGACGAAAATTTTCACAGACAATTTTTCGTCTACGAATCGTTTACTCTTTATCCCTCTCTCCCTCTCTCTCCCTCTCCCTCTCCCTCCTACTTTTGAATTTGTAATTTTCAATTTCGGATTTATATTTCCCACTCAACCGATGCTATCCGTTTACGGACAATGGATCATACACGAGGGCAAGGACGTGACATGCACGCAGACAATTGACGGTGCGATGGTTATGATGAAATGAAATATCTATGATGTAGTAAGTGGAAAATTTTTAGAACTTTTCGTTGATATCGATATACTTGACGTTTAACGCTTTTCACGTCATGTTAATTACACTGCACTTTCAACGTCACATACACACACACACACACATACATACAGACACGTACACATACACGCACACACAGACACAGACAGAGAGAATTGATATGAAAATGTCGATTGCACTCTTCGGATCTCTCGCGAGCTGGAACAGCGATATATCAAACCTTCCCTTTTCATCATCGCCCACGCATTGCTTACTTTCCCATCTAACTTCAAATTAGTTGTTTATCTAAAGTTATCCGTAATATCAGTATTACTTTTCTCTCTTTCTCTCTGTTTTTATGTTCTAACGTTTATAACTTCTTCATTATCTCTCATTTCCTTTCTCTCTCTCTTCCTCTCTCTTCCCCTCTCCCTCTCTCTCTCTTTCTCATGTGATATTAAATTTTCATTTCATGCATAATTTTATCAAATGCAAGAAAAAAAAAAGAAATAGATTTGTTTTTATTTCTTTTTATTATCATTATCAATATCACAATCATTATCATCAATAGCTGAAATTGATAAATTTGTGTGATAAGTGCGTAAATTGGAAGATGGGTAATTATTTTAAAATGTGTTTACACTAATGGCATGCTTAGTTGTGCTATATTCATTTAGTGATTTTTATAGTCGTATGATAGAATTGATAATATATTTTGTAGTATTAATGCTAATGCTAATAGGGGTATATAGTGATTGTGAAATTGAATTTCGTAATTTTTTTTCATGTTATTTACATTTTGCAGTTTAATGTTGAAATAACCGATTGATGTGAATTTATCGTGTTTTTGATTTTTCGTTTTAAATTTAATGCGATAATTTCTCATTTTGAAATCTCTATTATACTAATTTCAGGTATTATTGCTGAGAGTAATTTTTACGCTTATCCCCGTGAATATTTACCAACGGTTATTGCTGTTTTTGCTTCATTAAATGTAAAATGAATTGCTGGAAGAATTGAGACATCCAGACGTATCATCACTCTGTGATTCTCATACGTTAGCTTTCCGAAAACCAATACGGGTACAAACGACGCTCTTCGTGGTAATACTTTAATTTATTTCAAGAAATAAAATGATATTAGAAAAATCATATCAAATAATTCTAGTAAAGACATTTGTTAGAATTATTAGTATATTATTTCTATTTCAAGTTTTAATGATAAGTTTGCAATTATGAAAACATGATAAGTTTGTAGTTATGATCTTTAATGCCATAAATTATGAATGATACAGCAGTATAATTGTATTGCTGTTCATGGGAATATGTGATAGTGGATTAAAGAAATTCTTTGTTTTTACTATTGGATTGCAAAATGGAGGTAAATTTTCAGTGAACTCTTATTGATATCAATGTATTCTGTGGATGAATGTACTTCATCATCAAATTCCGCATCCCGTAAACAATCCAAATCCAATAGTGATATAGTAGCTGCACAAATTAATGATGCTTTGAGCAGAAAACGTACAGCAGCACAACAGCTTCCACGAATTATGTTGAATACAAGCGTTATACAAGAAGATGGTACGGTGAATAATTTAACTGCAAATGATTTTTCGCAAGGTATTTTAATGTTTATGTATGCATGCATGTTTATATATATATATATAACTGATCATGTTTCTGTACTAGATTTTGCTAGCTTTTTTTAATTCATTAGTTTATTGATCACGTAAACTCCGTAATTTCCCATTTTTTAGTGCCATTTTAGTTTGCACTTTTCATTCGAATGGAATGGTTTGCTTGGGGTTATATGATTTTATTTTATTTAGTATTCGTTATCACAAATGAAGTTAATGAACAACTTAACAAACACAATAGCATAGAGTTTGGCAACATTTTATTAAATAATTTTATAGAGACAACAATTTTCGTTTTACCGTTTTGTGGTAACCTAAAAAATTTATTTTCTAATATTTTCGCCTTCGAAGTATGAACAGTTTCTAATAAGTCTAACACCAAACATCATAATCAGTATTTTTAAAGCTTGTACCTACATTGCGTAACTAACTATGAAATTACGAATACTACTTACGAAATGGGAACATTGTTTGCACAGCAAATCAGAAATAAACATTGTTTGCACAGCAAATCACAACAGAATTTGAAATCAATGTAACTAAAATTTTTAAGTCTTGAAGCAAGTTTAAAACTTTATAATATTAACAAACAGGACTGATTTCAAAGCTAAAGTTGAAGCGAGCATTTTAAGTAACATACGCTAACTACAAAATATTTTTTTTTGAGTCATAAAGATACCGAGTAATAGATAGTAAGTGGAATTAATAGATCATGCTTTCCAAATCACTTATTTGTATGTGGAAGTTGCGGCATTTGTCACAGTTTATTGAATGCAGAATTAAGAATTAAGTTTCGGAATTCTTTCAGAGGATTGTGAAATTAATGCGAAAAAACGTTCACGCGATGTTGGGGCAGCTGGAGACCTTGCTTTATCAGAACTTAGTGACAGTCAATCGAAAAGTCCAGTTTGTTGCGCAAAGGATTCGATAAAGGTTGACAGATGATCCTCACTGTTATTGGATTGTCATTTTTATAATTAATACTTAAGTTTTATATAATTTTATTTTAGAAAAGTCGAATATGGCCAGAAGTAAATAATGCTGTGATTAATGGTTATCAATTAGTCGGTGCTGGGAAAGAATTCGTAGCATATCACATTGAGAAGAAAATTGTAAAAACTTGTCAGGTCAGCACAGTTGCATGTCAAAATATGTTTTTATAGATGTAATTAAATCAAAGGATATAATGTTAGAATTTGAAAATTTCTTCATGATATTTTATATAAGTTAACTTTTCTACAAATACTTTCTAGCCGATCGATAATGACCAGTACATGAAACTGTTGTCAATTGCAAGTCGTCTGAACGAGGCAAAAAATTATTGGAAATATGAAGATTTGGAAGAGATGAGGTTTTCACTTAATGTAATTAGATATGATAGACTTTGTTCGAGTTTTAAAGGTATTTTACATCATTTATCTCGGATCGCCAAATAATCCCATTCTTTTCAGGGAATTTGTTTTCTCCTCAGGAACAGAAATATGTACGGATAATAATGGTCAACGTTTTATGTTATCTAACTGGCATTATGGTACTTTACACAGTAAGGTTCAAGCCGGCAAAGTTAGACTTTCGGAAAGCGGAGCGTTTTCATTGTTCTCAAAAATTGTCAGAGGGATTGCTTTCTGTCATGCCTGTGGAATTCTCGTACGTGATGTCAAACTGCGGAAGTTCGTCTTTACAGACAAACGGATGCAAGTTTTTTTCTGTTTTCCAAGATCCAAATTTTTTTTTTTCATTTAGTAAATTTGCGTTCCATCTTCATCGGGACTAATTAATATTGTTTCAGGACACGGCTGAGATTGCGAGACATATTTGATGTTTTTGTTTGCAAGGATGTCAAAGACGATCGGTTATGTGATAGACATAGCTGTCCAGCATATGTTGCTCCTGAAATATTGAAGGATTCACCTGAATATGCCGGTCGTCCAGCCGATATTTGGGCACTAGGAGTTCTACTCTATGTTTTATTGTTCGGAAGGTTTGTGTGAAATCCGATTTATGGATAGTATTGTAATATCAAGAAAAGTAGGATCTGAGAAGATCAAATGGGCAAGAAGAAAGCTAATATGCTTTCTTATTTTTCATCAGAAATTTTTGCAGTTATCCTTTCAATGATACAACACTTCAAAGATTGTTTTGTCGAATTCTGAAAGCAAAGTTTAGTATCCCATTGGAGATTCCGGTATCACAGACAGGTATAGATCATTGCTTCGTAAAGTTTATTTTCCGAAACTTATTAGTGATATTATTTGATATTTATCCCTTTTATAGCAAAATGTTATCATTTTGGAGCATTTCTAATTGTAATCTGTACACATTAGTAAGGGTTTAAGCAACTAGGAGATTATTTTTTGCAGCACGCGCTTTAATTTTTGGTATGTTGCGAAAAGAACCATCGGAGCGCCCCACCGCTGAACAGCTTCTCTACATACCACTGGATGAACAACATTTAGATGATTCTAATAGTGTATCATTTCGTCCTATTTTACCAGGTATTTAAATAATTAAGCCTATTAATATAGGACTTGCGTATTTGATGATTGTGTTTCGAAATTTTGTTTCCGTTGCTCTCTCTCTCAAGCTCACATTTACATACAGTTTAAACTATTGCTTGAGGTTGGCTGGAAATACAGTCTCGCGCTGCGCTTCTTAGCGTAACTAGTAATCAAGCTTTTGAATTTGCACGACGAATCATGAAGGTGATTTTTGATTTCTCAGTCATCTTTTCCTTAAATTCCTTTGAAGTATGTCTTTGAATTAATCTAAAAATTAAATCATTAATATTTACACTCATATACACGGTTCTCTAATTTTTTTTTGCAATCGAATTTATTGGAAACGAAAAATAACTCCTTCAAAACTTTTTAAAAGCAAAATTCTGGTCTGGTAGTGAGATATGAAAAGTCTAAATAATATTAATAAGTTTTTGAAGATAAACACCGAAAGTGACGACCAAGTAGTGCCAACTATCTCATCTGCAGTACCTAACGTCCAACGCCATTTGCAAATAATGCATAACATCATGGCTGATTCGTCTTTAGCCACAGCAGTTACTGAAGAAAATACTAACCAATCGCCTTCATCGTTACATTCTACTCCTGATATTGCTGCCATCAATACAACTGCTGATAGTACATCTTCTAGCCTACTCGATTAGCATAGCGTTTGTATTGTTATTTTAGAGTACGGATGATTTTTTTCAAAAACTAGATTCATTTTCTTTGATGAATTCATATCTTAATTTTTAAAACTAATTGAAATATTTTCTCTCAGAACAAGTTGTTGTATTTCAAGGTTTGATTAATTTCTGCAGAAGGGAGTATTCTCGGAAAGAATAGGGTAAGAAATTATGCCACTAAAACTGGAACGGAGATTATTCTGTAGAATTTGTTCATCGATAAAAAAGTCGTTCATATGAACGCTGTTAGGAATTGCAGAAGTGCTTGTAGCATAAGGTTGACTGAGAGCAACAGTAGCACTGCAACAAAATATATATATATTTATATATACAGCATCACGTACCATATGTCTACTGAAATTTGAAAAACTGAATCTCGCAAGTCTTTATTATTTGGATTATCAATACCTTTTAGCTGGATGCTTATGAATTCTGCTCTGCGATCAAAATTAGAGGACTTCGTTTTATTGCAATTTCATTTGTTATTGCAGAATTACTTTCTGAGAAAGTTTGGAAGTGGCAGTAGCACTTCCGGCCAATATTTTCCATTTTAATGGTAGGGTATTTATTGAAATACGAATTCTCCTGCATCTCAGCTACAAATACCATTTTATTTTTTGAAAATCACCATTTCTTATAAAATTTGAAGCATTTCTTTTTTATATTATATATCTTTTCAAGTAAAAGCACGCTTTGTGTTTTTATTCTAAGTAGCTTATGGAGTTTTCAGTTTTTAACGAGTTCATTTTGCAAGCACAGGATTATTCTTCCTATGTGGCACTAATGATGTTCTTCATTATTTATCCCCGAATTATTTTCCCATGATCATTGTGAACTGTTTTTTTGTCATTATTACTTGAAGAATTCCTTAAATTGTTTTAAAAAATACAGTTGGATAGTGTCCACATTCTGGCCAATTTATTTTTGCGTTCATTTCTTTTCTCTTGCAATAATCTCGCGTTTACAGCTATTCTGTAATTTCATTTCTACTCATTAAACTCGGATTATACGCCGCGATATAAGAATCATAATTCTGAAAGAAAAAATGCTTTTGAAGTAATTTTTTTCCTAATTGGCCGTTTATATGATGCATTCCATTATTTTACAAGTTTTTCCCACTTCCATGCTCGCAATGATTTTACTTCTTTGCGCACACGTTACGGATATTTTGATGGATTTCCTAAATATGTTTGTTGCTTGAAGGCTCTATATCAACATGATTCTCGTGAAAATATATGCTGTAATCTTTGCCTGGTTATCTGTTAATTTTGTAGTATATTTGTGTGGCATTTTGTTTGTTTTTAAAGTTAATTCAATTATTTTTTTGCATTTACAACAATCATCATTCCAATGGAAAGTACGAAAGAATTAGACAATACCATTTAACCATTCTTCTTCGTTTTCCATGGAATCTTATGGAAAAGGATCCGGATCACAAACCGGTCTGTTTTCAAGAGTATATAGAAGTTGATGCACAAAAGCTTCAGGTAAAATTCGATTTGCAAAAGTTCAACAATTTCCGATCATGAATACAACATATGAAAGATGTAATCCCGAAAACATTTGAATATGCTCGTACATGCTATATGCTTATTTATAATTTCTTTAAAAAAATTACCTACCGAACATTCCATAATTAATATCTGAAAATTTGATCAATTATGTCAACCCCTGAAAATTCGACTTAAAGGAAATTCGTTAAGCTTAATCGTTTACAACCGTCGTTCGTTCATATTCATATTCATACGTTCAAAATGGAACTTATTTCTGACAATCTGCATGATAAAAGTGTTCAAAAAGCACTAATTAAAAGTTTATTGATATAGTATTCAGTTGTTGTACACTATATCAATTAAAACAAAACTCTATTGAACTTATTTCACAATAGTTATGGAAGGTGAAAATCACATGAGATTTATACTTCTGCAATACCTTAATAGTACATAACCTTTCGATACACTTCACTTTAATCTTGCATTCAACGAGTTTATTCTGATATATTAATTAATGTCCAATACTCTATCTACAGGAAGCAAGACAATATGAAATGGCTGGAATTATTGCATAATCTAATTCGAGTGAACAAGTGTTGTTCATCCACTTATTACTTCATTTGAATGAAAATGACGGAGTTTTTCATGTCAAAGAATTCCAATCGAACATTTAATATTCATGTCTTATTAATTTCCTTTATGCTTATAAAACTGCCATTACTCCAGCTATCGTTTGATTGATCACATGATGCTGAAACTGATTGCAGAAAAATTGATTCTCAAATATCAAACAGAAAGAGACCTAAACTTTATCATCGTAAATAAATTGTAAATATTTCAAATTAACGTGGACTAGATGATAATTCAGTAATGTTTTGAAGTTTTTCCCTAACTTCTATTTAAAATTTCGTCATAGATTTGTAGCACTGAAAGGGATCAAAATTGACAGATCTTTTGATTACCACAAAATTCTGAATCGTCTCAATACTTCCATCCAAACATTTCTAAAGTTACAGTTGATAAGATTACTTTTGAGTACAACATACATATCTGTGCTCACAGCATTATCAATTATCACTCAGAGATATGTTTCGATTATAATCAGTTAAATCAACCAACAATTAATGCATCTTATCAATTATCAATGGCCTAGTAATATTGTTTAAATAAAACAACACCTTCTCAATAATAACGGTAGTAAAATATTCATTTGTAATAAAGGAAGGCAAAATAACAGAATGATAAATTAGACTATTTAATTATTTTCAAAGTCATTTCCACCTTTCTATATTAGTATGCGTTAAAAGTCAGACTTCACCAATACTATTTGACTAGCTCCAAAAGGTCATCTTATTACAGTCCAAAAGGTCATCTCAAGCTAACACTTGAATCATCTATCAATGAATTGAATTATCAATTAGCATACTTACACGTTCACATGGATAATTGTTTTACACTAATTTAAAATGTCAGCTTCTGAGAAGTCTTCATAACTTGGATTATGAAAATTGTACCTTTTCATTTCTCTTTTACTTATACTTACAGAAATATCACTCATACATTCCCAAAATATTTCTGAAATTGCCAAATTAAACCTCACCAATGAGCTTCATTTAATTTATGAGTAAAAGTCATCTAATCTGCCGACAGGCTACACCACGAACTCCCGGGAATAACTGCAGAAATAGAGGCTGCAATAGCTCGTCCGGATCCTACTGCGATGATGGTGGTTTGAAACGCTTTTCTCTTCGTGACATATCGCGGTGATGCAGTTTTAGGTGGAGTTGGGTTGGTTTGGTTTCGCGCGTATTCGGGTTTTCTGGTGCATTTGGTGATTGTTCCGCCTTATCATCGTTATCATCACGTGGATTAGGCTGGTTTCGCGGCTATTTGGTTTTTTTGGTTCCTAAGAATGGTTCCTGGGTTTTTTTGGTTCCTAAGAATGGTTCCTGGGTTTTTTGGTTCCTAAGAATGATTCCTGGGTTTTTTGGTGCATGTGGTGATTGTTACGCTTTATGTCGTTATGATTATTAGGAATTCATAATTCCTCAGCTTGCAAGTCATGATTGAAAAAATCATGAATGGAAAGTTAAAGGTGCTATGCTTTTTATTTTATCAAGTCGTTAGTTAAATTTGAAGTTTCGTTTTTAGAAAATGGGACGGCGACCAGCAAGATGCTACCGTTATATCAAGAACAAGCCGTATCCTAAATCTCGATTCTGTCGAGGTGTTCCAGATCCAAAAATTCGTATCTTTGATTTGGGCAAAAAGAAAGCTACAGTGGATGAATTTCCATTATGTGTACATCTAATGTCCAATGAACGGGAGCATCTTTCATCAGAAGCGCTTGAAGTAATTCATTTAAGAAACTGTCAAAATTAAATAACTTTAAGCAGCTCTTATCTTTCAGTTAAGCTTTTTTATTCTTTTTATAATCTTCAGTGCAAAATTATATGTAAGTCTAGAGAAAGTTCAAGAGAAGCAGAATAGTTTGTAATTATTATAGGTCAATTTCATTCTCTATATGGGACATTTTGGAAGTAGAAGAATTTGAACCTCAGTAATTCTTATCAAAATGCTTTAGATAATGTTGTTGAACTAAGACTTTGATTTGATGGTGTAGGGTGTTTATTGAGATGAAATGTTTCTATTTTCAGGCAGCTCGTATTTGTGCCAATAAATATATGGTGAAAAATTGTGGAAAAGACGGTTTTCACATGCGCGTTCGTAAACATCCATATCATGTTGTACGCATCAATAAAATGTTATCATGTGCAGGGGCTGATCGTTTGCAAACTGGAATGCGAGGTGCTTTTGGAAAACCTCAAGGCTTGGTTGCACGAGTTGATATTGGTGACATACTAATATCAGTGCGAGTCAAGGAGCAGGTTCGTTTTCTTTACTAGGATAAGTTATTTAACGAAAAATTTTTCTCGACTTTTAATGGAAGTAATAAATGAGTTTTCTTCTTCCGAGCATGTATATTTGAATTGCGTTAAGTAATATCATAGTGAAATTCGGCAGAATTTCCTTTAAATGTTCTCAGAAATGTTTTGAGACATCGTGAATTCATATTATATAATTGTTAAAGTCTTGAAAAATGATTGTTGCCAATGTTTAGCATGAAGAGCATGCAGTAGAGGCTTTTCGAAGGGCGAAATTCAAGTTCCCTGGGCGCCAGCTTGTTGTAGTATCAAGGAAATGGGGCTTTACGAAGTGGGATAAAGAAGAATATGAGAAGATGCGTGAAGAAGGACGTTTGATTCCAGATGGTGCAACATGTAAACTTGTGCGAGAGCATGGTCCATTGTCGAAATGGATTCACAATCCGATTTAAAGTTATTTTAACTGTTATTGTTTTTTTTTTTGAATAAAATATATATGATTTTTATCATGCGTGTTCATAGTGTTCTTCTCAATCAGGAAATCATCGTGCAACACAAACATCTTCTGTTAGATAAAATTTGAACATTGAATGGAATTCTACTACACAGGGAACGAGATCATCATAATATACATATACTAGTTTCAAGCCTGATATGTAGCGGTAGCGTAATTATCCATTGATGTGAAGCTTTATTTATTGTATAAGCTGAAAATTACATGGATAGCCGTTGTCACATACCAATTCATTTGTTCTTATGAACGTGTTTTAGCGTTCTTTCATCATAATCGGTGCCTATTTCAATTATTTGCGGTTCTTCCTTGGAAATTGTGATGTGCTTCGCAGTTAAAGAATCGGATTTTTTTATCAAGCTCACCAAAGATTTTGGTGTCTTTAAATTTTTGAGAATTGTTAGCTGCAAATAAATACTCTTTTAAATGAATATTTAAATTGAATGAAATAAATCCAATGGATAAGTATCGAATTACTATTTCTCTGAGCGAAAATAATTTATTCCTGCATTACTTAAGTTTTACTTTGGACGAACAATGATGTAACTTTTCTTCCAAAATAGATAGACACCTTACTACTAAATCTATAACATTTCATATTTCATTCCCGATAAAACTATTATTGTAATGTTAATTTGCTAGTCTCATAAAGTTTCCAAACCTGTTTTTGCGCTATACACTGCACATCCTCTGGCATTTCAATATGCATATCAGCCTCAACTCCCGTCTCAATCAATATTCGTATCTAAAAAGTTAAGCTTCAAATAAGCAAAATTTTTATTTTTAAAATTTCCCCATTTTTTTCATTTGTATGTTAAACCTGTCTATTAAGCAGTAAAAGTAATAATCTTTACTTCACTTTACCTAAGAAGGACAAAAATACTACTTATTTGAAGCCAATTCAAATTAATTTTACAATAATCATATGAAAACTTCCCATCCCTTACAACATAAAATTCAATCTTTTAATAAATTAATTAATTAATAAAATTCAATAAAATTTTAGAATTATTCTGCAGAAATGAAATTAATGAAATTTCTTTTTGTATTATACTAAAGAAAAATTACTTTGATTTACATCAAATTTAAATATTAAAATGAATTTTCTCTTAGAAACAAAACTTTCCTAAATTGATATTTGTTTAATTTATACCTGTTTTTTAGTATCAAAACCATGTCTTATCCAAAAAACTAACATCGTTTTACTGGTTATTTTCTGATCGTTTACTTCTCTGTAATTATTCTCAAATTAATTAATTTTCCTAATATTTTACCTGATCAAATCTTTTTTTGTTTAGTTCTGCTAAATTTCATAGTCACTTTGACAATTAATTAATTAATTAATTAATTAATTGATTACCAAAATACTATCTGTTATTTTTAATTTTAACTTACATTAAACTTTATTCTATGAAATAAGTCAATCTTAAAGCGTTTATCTTGATAATTAATTAATTAATTAATGACAAAATGCATTTATTACAAAGTGATTGCTACCTGGTCGAGAAATGAAAAAATTTTATTAAATTCCAATTATACAATTGATGTGTCACTTTTTTCTTTAATTAATTAATCAATTGTTAATTAGTATCAAATAAATGACATGAAAAATTTCTATTCATTCAATTTCAAATAATTTAATTTTCATTCTTTTTTTTTATTTTGCCTTACAACATTATTAATTTTTTAATATAATTTAATTTAATTTTTTTTAATTTTTAATTTAACTAATTAAATTAGTAAAATTAACTTAATAATATCTCCAGGTCGAAGATGAACTGATGCTAAACTTCCAGGTATAACATTTGCCACTTGCAATTGCTCTTTATTATCATATCTTACGGATAAGCCAAGTTCCTCACCGAGATCCATATCCGGAAATGATTTTATCTGAATTAACACCTGAAAATTTTTTACTACGATTAAATGAAACAGAATTAATCATTTAATTAATTAAAATTAATCAATTAATCAAATAATCAATTAATTAGCTATTTTGAAAATGAGAAAATGAAAAATCGTAAATATTATCAGTTCTTATCGTGATCTTCCATTAGGAAATATCGTGATTTTTAGTAATGTATTTTAAATTCGTATTTAAGATAATGAATTTAATTATTTAATTAGTTAATTAGTATAAATATCATAATTAACATAAATATCATACCATATATACTTCAATGGCTCGTAATACCTTTAACGAGCTACCTTTTTCAACATTTAATGTTTCAACGGTTGTAATCAAATGTTTACAACATGAAAAGCCACATCGTTCCAGTGTAACTTTTACCTCCTAATAAAATCGATAAATTTTACTTTTACATTCTAATTTAATTTAATAAATTCTAATTTAATAAAATAAAAATTTGAAATTACTATGATAATTTAAAAACCATGAATGATAATATCAGTAAATGATAAAGATCAATAAACTTAATCTAATAAAATTTCTAATTTAATTTAACTTAATTAATTTTAGCTTAATAGAATTGAAATTGAGATTACTTCGATAATTTAAAAACTAAGAATGGTAATATTAGTAAATGGTAAAGATCAGTAAAATATTATTAAGTAAACTGTTTTCATCAATTAATAAAACTACGAGAAAATTTAACGAAATAATTAACTTAATAAAAAAAACATTTAATGAAATAAGTGAAACAAATAATGATTCTAATTTGATTTAATTTAATTTAATAAATTCTAATTTAATAGAATGAAAGTTCGAAATCACTTTGATAATTCAAAAACTATGAATGATGATATCAGTAAATGATAAAGATCAGTCAACTATTTTTATCAATTGATAAAATCATGAGAAAATTTAACGAAATAATTATCCTGAAAAAAAAAAGACATTCAGTGAAATGAATGAGATGAGTAATTATTCTAATTGAATTTAATTTAATAAATTCGAATTTAACGAAATTTAATTTGAGTAATTTGATAGATAACATTTGTATAAATTCTAGACAAAAAAAATCAATAACTTTGATAATTTAAAAACCATGAATGGTAATAATATATCTAATTGATAAAAAGTCACATACATTTTCCGGTTTAGCAAGTTGTTCATTCAAATCTTTAATCGTTTGTAATTTTTGATAATTTATCGCAATGATTTTATCACCAACACCAACTTGTCCAACTGCTGAACTACGTGATCCAACCATTGTTACCTGTGCTGTGCTAATTGCAAAATTAATAATTCAAAAAAAAAAAACAAAAAATTTATTTTTAACAATTTTGCAGATTTTCGATGTATGCATTTCTAAAAGCAATACAAATTGATAATTCAAAAACCTACCGTTAAATCATTTTTGTTTATTCTTAAACCAAAAGGTTTCTTTAAAACTACTGTTACCTGAAATTAATTATACCATTAACAAAATTCCTTATTCAACTTTTTCATATAAATCATAGCATTATGTTTACTTCAACTGAAACAAATAAGTTCATGAGTGAAGAATGGAAATTAGATTACAAATAGGTAATCGAGTAAACATACTTGAAATGAAAACTACTAAAACTACTGATAAGAATAGGAATTAAATTACTAATAAGTAATCGAACAAACATGAAATGAAAACTACTAAGGCTACTAATAAGAATAGGAATTAAACTACTAATAAGTAATGGAAAAAACATAATTGAAATGAAAACTACTAAAACTGATAAGAATAGGAATTAAATTACTAATAAGTAATCGAATAGCTTATCTGAAATGAATATTAAAATATATAATACCGTTACTTCGCTTGGAAAATTATCACGCCTTTTGCTTGTTTCGTGTGATTTCCGTCGTGGTGATTTTATCATTTTCTGATCTTTTCACAGGAAAAAAAGCGAAAAATTAAAAATTACAGTAACTACGGTAATTACGGTAAAAATAAACCGTTTGAACGTTGCTGAAAAAATAAAATTAAAAATAAAATATCTGTTAACTTTCCATATATAATATCATTGATAACTCATTTTTTTTCTTTTTTATAAAATTCATAAAATGTTAATTTTGCATAATTTCAATTTAATATTTCCGTTTATAACTGTTAATGTTAATGGAATGAAATAAAATAAATTTAATTACGGTAATAAGGTAAATTTTTAGCTCCTGATAGAGAACTAAAGATAATTTTTACTACTGATCAGAGGCTAAAGATATGATTCTTTAAGAATCTTCAACAAAGTATTAAAAATTAAAAATAATATTTAACATTTGTTATCATACAATTTTTGAATCTTCATAAATCACGGGAAAAAAGCATATCTAGTTATCTTTGGCCACTGATAGCGAATTAAAGGTATAGTGAAGGTAAAAGTAAAGGTAAAGTATAGTTCTTTAAGAATTCTGAACAAACGTATCAGTTATCTTTTGCTACTGATAGAGAAAATATAGTCCTTTAAGAATTCTGAACAAAGAAAACAAAGCATATCGGTTTTCTTTTGCTGCTGCTGATAAGGATAACTTTGCTGATAACTTTGCTGATAACTATGCTGATAACTATGCTGGTAATAAACCATACTGATAATAAACTATGCCGATAATTATGAGACTATGCTGATAATAAATTATACTGATAATTATGCAACTATACTGATAATGTTTTTTTTTAAACTTGTTAATCAGTATCATGCTCTTTTTATCATATCAGTGTTCATGTTTCAAATTATTTATTCCATTCGTCGAAATCTTTTTTTGTTTGCTATTAAAGAATTTAATTATTGTATGATTGAATTGATAATTAATTCAGAATAACTTTATAATTTGTTTGTAACTTTGCTGATAGGTAATTAATTAATTAATTAATACTTCATTTATGAATTAAAATATGTTATCACAGTGATAAGACAAAATTTAGAAATCTCTCTCTCTCTCTCTAACTCTTCTTCATTTCTTTTTTCCCACTTAACCACTACAATGAGCGAATATCCTTTCTCCTTTTCTCCTTCCTCTCTTATCTTACCACGCTCTTTTACTTTTGTTCATAATTTTGTGTGGCAAAAAAAAAATTGCATTTTCATCTCGATAGATCAGTGTGTTCATGTTTTAATGTTTAGGGATTAAAGGTTAGAGGTTAAGGGTTACTGCAGGATCATGGATAGCGATTCCATAAAAGTAAGTATTTCTTTATTTTTTAAATTTATTAAAAAATTTCTATATATGGAGTGCAATCATCGAATATATAAATGTATGTTATTATTTAAGGCTGGTGCTGTTGAGGAAGATTCAGAAATTATTGGAATGAATAAAGATGAAAGAAAAAGTGATGTGAACGAAGAAAGCGATAGAGACGAAGAATTGGATGATAATGAATTTGAAGTGGATCGCATTCTAAATGTTGCTGTAATAGATGGACAAATAAAATATAAGGTAATTGTTAAACTTTGATTTTTTTTTCTGATTTCAACCAAATTATTTCCGAAAGATCAATTTAAAATGAATAATTTGATTCTGATAATGATGATGATGAGGGTGGTTTTATATTCAATCACTTCTTTTTCTTTAGGTACGGTGGAAAGGTTACAGATCAGATGAGGATTCTTGGGAACCTGAGCAAAATCTGGAAACAGCACGAATAATCCTTGACGAATACATTGCAAATCATCAAGACGAAGTAAAGAAGGCTCAAGATGAAGTCTTAACTCGGAAAAGGCTAAGAAAACGACATGGAAATCGAACTAAACTACGAAATAAAGTAAATTCTTGAAATGAAATGAAAATTGAAATGAATTGAATTGAAATGAAAAACTGTCGCTTTTAAATTCCTGTCTAGATTTAAAAGAAGTTTTCGCAGCCATTCATTTGTATCTTTGTATTGATGTTCAGTCATTCACAAAAATTTGAATATTTGACAAGTGGTATTATTTGATAGTAATCTATATGTTCCAATCATATGATTTGAGTTCTAGATATTGGTTTCAAGCGATATTTGTTACAGGGAAATAAGAAATTACGACGAAGTTCTAGTTCTGAATATTCAGAAATTAGGACAAATCTTCGATCGAGGAAAAAGATAGAAATGGAGTGTAAAGATGACGATGAGAACGATAGTGAAGAAGACCATGAAGAAATTTCCAAAAAACGCAGGAGGTAATTTAGTAATCAGAGAAAAAATTTTTGTTTTTTTAGAGAATGGTAATTTTGCTTTAAAAATTTTTCAGTTTAAGAAGTTCGGAAGCATTAAAATTTCATGCTTTTCCTATATGTTGCATCAACAGTTACTTCTTTCATTTGTTTGAAAATAATTAGATGAGCATCCTCATCAAGAAACTTATTCTTTTCGTATGTTTGTGTTTACTAATTTTTATAATTGATAATAAAGAAACTATTTGTTTAATGTCTGTTGCAGGAGAGGTCGACCACCAAAGATTAAGATTGCAGACATATCAAAGAATAAAGATAATGAACCACTTTCTAAGGTTTTATTTTTAGTATAAATGTGTTTAAATTACAAACGAATTGAGTGAGATAATATTTTAACAAGTTCCAATGATGGTAAAATTTCCGCATTCTAGCATTGTTTTTAATTATGAGGTGTTAGGAGTTGAAGAATTCTAATCATACTTTAAATTTTAGAATTTATCACCAAAGAGGGCAAAAAATGCGTGGCTCTATGATGACGCCGAGGATGCTGATTCCGATATTTCAGAAGGTAGCGGGAGAACAAAAAAAAGTGGTCTGTCTATTTATAGTTTGGTAATAATAAATTGTTCGTTAATCTCTTAGACTTAAACTGAGTTTGTAATTTTGACCCAGGAAATTTATGTTATTAGCAAATAGCATTATTTTCAACTGTGAAATTATTTTGTTTCCTTAATCGATCTTCAATGCGAAAATATTTTCTTAGATGTTTTTCCACGTAAAACAAAAGAAAAAAATCAGTTGGAAGAAAATGGTGCCAGCAAAAAAACCAATGTATCGCTGAAAACATCTGGAGTGCAGTGTGAAGACATTATGGATGAAAACACTGTTTTATTGAAAGAGAAGAAGCAGAAAGAAAAGGAAAAAGCAAAGGTAACCATGAAGTAAAATTTTTTAGTTCTTCATTGTATTTCTCTTTCTCTCTTTCTGTCACCGAATAATGCTAATTATTTGTATTTTATATGGGAAGTCCATTTTCCTTTGAAATACTCATAATAAGACAACGGCTTCTGTTTGCAAAAATGTGATCATTTTAACCATGTTTTGCAATACTTAGTATGATTCAGAGCTATTTTCAGGTCAACGTAGTGGAAGAAAGTATGTTAAAAATCGGTGTTCAATAAGTTTACTTTTTTTAATATATAATAATACTAAACGCGAAAAAAAAGAAATGCGAACTCTTGTTAAACTTCTGTTTTATAGTTCTTTTGAATTTCAACCCGAGAATAGTCAAAAATTAATATCATGGGTCATATTATTCTCTTCAATTAGCAATCATCTCTATGCTTTTATGATTTTTTAAGATTTTGTTACACTGAGATTATTTTCATTTTGCAAATCTTGCATTTTTTTAGAAGTAATTTAGCTGTTATGATCTTTTTATCATTACCTGTTAAATTTATAGTAACTTTAGACTACGAACCAAAAGTGGAATTCATTGGTGTCGTTCAGTGCCGTGATGGTGAAATTAAGGTAGTCTATACAAAAAAGGATGAGACAAGGGCACACGTTGTATCTGTAAAAGGTAAGTTTTTTGAATTTCACATGAATTTTAAAAATCAAACATAAAATTAGAGTTATCAATCTTTTTTCCAGCTAATTACCAATCTCACTAATGTTCCGCAAATTTCATGTTATTTATTGCCTATTTAGTTGGAAATAGATATGAATAAGTAAGCTATATATTATTCTTTGCAAATTGAACACTAAGAGTTGAACGTTAACTATGATAAAATTTCAACTAGAATCATATAGTTATGTTTATTGAATAACAGTTGTTTGTTTAAAAGATAAATGATGCCTACTCTATTTTTCTTCAGAGTTACAGAGCATTAAATTGTATGAGCCTGTTTTTTTCCTACCTTATAGCTATTAAAAGTAGATTGGAAACACACCTAGCAGTTCATTTCTAATAAGCATTCGTGAATGGAAATGCAGATGTATTAAATTTGTAAAGGAAAACTATTTGTCGGAACATCTCATGCGTTTTTTGTTTTAGAAGCTTTCGAAATAGATGGCTTCGGCTTGGTGCAATATTTTATTAGCCGATGCGAATTTGGTAAGCCACAAAGTAGTGACGTGTAATTTAGGAGTTATGGTTTGGTTATTCAGACTGGGTGAGTTTAATTGTTTAGCTGTAAAAGATTGTGTATATTCGGTGAATCTTGCTATTAATAATTTCTAAAAATGATATTACTGTTTTTCTTTCCAATATTTTTCTCAATGAATAATGAAATAGCATTTTTCTGTAATTGATTTCACTGTTACTTCTTCACAGCAAAATAATTTCTGCTCTTCATTTCCACCTTTTTTTGCATAAGCGAATCTTAAAGTAGTCTATTTCAAACATGTTCTTTTTATTCCACTTTTTTACTTGTATCAGTTTCGGCATTTCTATTTGTACTACTTAGAAATCAAAGAATTAACTACTTATTTTAGTTAGGACTTGCAGTTCATTTGTGATAAATACCTTTATTTTTATAGTATAATATCGCTTAGTTTTGCAGCATGCGATCTATCAATATTGAACTTCAAGTTCGTGCGCAAAGAATAGAGTTTGCAAAACTGACGATTGTACTTGACACTTATGCACACTTTATATGTGAAATCTTCTCTTTATTCATTAAATGACTTCTTTTACACTTTAATTTTGGTCGTACTAATTTGGCAAGTATTTGCTTCATTAAACCGTGAGTCAATGGAAATGTTTAGATCTCTTCTGGGTGTAAATCGTTTGCTACCGATTTTCCTTGTTGTGATTTAGATTAAAACGGTATTTATTTTAGTTTTACTGTTATTCGGTCCTTTTCAACAGGACCATTCTTGTTTTAAAGATTCCAAAGCGGAACTCCTCAACCATTTTGGTCTCATTCTCTTGAATTCATTACGAGTTTTTTTTTGTATTTTAACGCTACTGCAGCATTTTGTTTTCCGTGAAATTTAATTTTTCTTAATCAAAAATATGGTTTGTACTCGTTGCCATTATTGTTATTCATTATTATTATTATCCATGAATCGTTCATTGAATTAGTCTATTTATGTCATTTAATACGATTATTTTATGCACCAAATACAATTATTTTTTCATGCTTACTTATTCATTGATATTTTGTTCTTCAAAATTTGCTGTTGAATGATGAAATTGCTGTGCATTTCATAAATTTGTTGTCGTTGAAGATTGAACATAAATGTTCATGTTAATTATCGAAAGGTTTTTTTTTTTAGATAGTTCACTGTTGCAATACTTTTTATATCAAATGTCGTATAAGATAGATTAATCGATCGTTACAAATCTAACGACTGAAACTCTTCGTCTTCTTGAATAACACTTAAATATCAATATATCATTATCAAAACGGATCTGACAGAAAATATTGCATTAGAATAGTCAATGAAATAAGATCTGGCTATCATGAGAGTTCATCAGGTCAATTTACTTCAGTATTAAATCAAAATTGAATTCTATTCGATATCTCTATGTCAAACAGATATTTAATTCGAATTTACTTACAATCCAAGTAATTACTATCGTGTACGTAAAGTTTATTCCTGACGATATATAAATATAACAAAAATGTTAGGAAAATACTTTACAATGAGCGAAAGATAAGAATTGAAGAGATGAAAAGAAAAATCGAAATTTGAAATTGTCAATATGTAACGAAGTTAATTAATTATTTCTAATAGTTTGATTTACAAAAGCACAATAGTTGAGGACTGAAGTAATATCAGGAAGATTTAACAAATGCATGAAGCTTTCAGGAAACAATGAAGAAAATGAATTGCTACATCCCTCTTAGTTGAAAATTAAAAATTGCTTCTACTTTTTCGTAGAAATTATTTCAAAATTATTGAAGATATTTAATATATCAGTTATCAATGAATTATCAATCAATGATTAATCTATAAATCAGTTTCAATACTTAGACACTATTTCAGCATTTATCAGAAACAAATTAAAATTTAAATAATGCTTTCTAAAAAAAGAAATCAAAGAAAAACAAAAGCATTCATCTTCACAATCATCTCTTTATCAACATGACAAAACATTTTGTTGTTTAGATAATTTTATTCACTATTAACAAAACAATCAATGATCTATTTACGTATAAATTAAATTTTCTTCATTGTACAATTTTTTTAAATCATAATTTTTTGTATTTGAAATTGGAGAAAGATGGTAATACAGTAAGAAATAAATAGGGTAATACGGTAAGAAATACAGTAATACCATATAAGTAGTATAGATGAATGATATTTTCTCAATGATTTTTGAGAATTTTTTTTGCTAATATTTTACTAGCGTAAGTAATCATAATTTTCTCTGTCAAATTTATTTTAAATATTCTTAAAATTTACAGTCTTCTTTACGATGATTTCGAAGTACTGTTATTGAGATATAATCATAGAATTCAACATAATGATTTCTCTTTCATATCTATTCGAATGTTATTTCAGATTTATTTAAATTCTAGTTCAGAACCATTTAAATTCTAGGTCAGGATCATTCGAGTTCTAGTTCAGAACCATTTGAATTTCATTTCAAACCCATTTGCTATTTAGGAAAATTGATGGTTTAAGTTTGAGTAATTTTGAGTAATTGAGTAATTATTCAATTACCATTATTCCTATGGCGGAAAGTATGATTTATATTACGAATTAAAAATCAAAAAATATTTTATAATTTTGTGCTAATTAAATGTCACTAGATAAATGTTAATAAAATATGATAGGTTTATTTTTTTAAGCGAAATATTAGCAACATGTTAACCTAAAAAAATATGTCACACTGATAACGAATGTTAATGAAATGATGCTAATCCTGATATTTCCTAATAAAATTCAGTATCAGATATCAAAGTTTCCAGATAACTTACTTTAAATGAAACGAGTAACTTAAACGAAAACAGTATATCTTACAAAAAATTTCATTGTGATATGGATAATCAATGCAGAGACCGAAATGTTATCACCATCATTTGCCATGATCTAATTAATGATAACCTTTTGTTTACCTGTTTACTAATTACAATATGATAACCGATGACTGGTTTTGTTTTAATTTTATTTCGGTAAGCAAGTAAACAAAAAACCTAATGCGCAACCATTACTGTCACGATCTGATACCTGCAATTAATCAGTTTCTTTATTTTTTTACCTTTTGGGAAAATTCATAATTGATAAATTTTACTTTAAAACTAATTTCAAAAGTTTTGATTGCATGAAATTAGTTTTAAATTAATTTTAATTACACATGTAAACTAACCACATAAGTACAGCGACATTTACCATCAGCCGAAATTCCCGGTTGCTCCAAAAGACATGTTTTATCAGTAACCGATGATGGTTGACCATCATTTTTTGGTGTTAATACTTTGCAATTATATGTTGGACCTAAAAATTTGTAAATTATTTAATTCACAAATTTTTCATTAATAACTAAACTTAAACTACAAGTAATAAATTAAATTTAAATTAAAAGTAATAAATTATAGAAATGTATGAATTAATAAATATTTCGTTTGCTTTTTTTTTATTTTAAAATCAAAATAAGCTTCAATCACGATTTAAAATTAAAATAAGCTTTAATTATGATTTACAATTGAAATAAGCTCCAATCATGATATGCACTAATTTAAAATGTTGAATTAAATAAATTAAAATTATTTGAAACCTAAGTATACTTATTATCGATATGTATAATTACCTCAATCATGATTGCATTGATTTAAAATGTTGAAAAAAAAAGTTGAAATTATTTCAAACCTAAATATGGTCCATTACCAGTATGTATAATTAACGGTTTCGATGGTACGTTTGATTGAATTGGTCCAATAGCAACCTTATTGGTTGTAAACATTATACCGTCTTGATGCTCTATTAATTGTGATTTAACTATTACTCGATCGATTGTTGAGAAACGATCGGATAAACGTCGTGTAAAATCATTTAACCTGTAAACATAGGTAAACAATTTTTTTTTTTTAGATCTTTACTTAATTTCAAATTATTTAGAAATAATTTACATGCAAAAAAGTAAAGGAAAAATTAAATTTTTATTTCGTAAAAAACCTAAATAAAAAAAAAGCTTAAAGTTTATTTATTAATTCTTAAATCTAAATTAAAAAAAAATTTA
>JABVXU010000531.1:0-36729 GCA_013365365.1 Cruorifilaria tuberocauda
GTGTGTATGTGTGTGTGTGTATGTGTGTGTGTGTGTGTGTGTGCACTCATATGTGCATTAATGTGGAACAAATAAAGTTCCCTGTGAATTTCAAATAGATTTTGAATAAAGATTCACCATGGAAACACCAAATTGATCAAGTGATACTGCGACAATTCCGCCGATATTTTCTCTATTGTGATAATTAGTTTATGACAATTGAGGAGAAATGAGTCATCATTGTCATCCTGAGAAAGTAATCTCTTTCAGAGAAATGAATAGAGATTATATACTTTAATGATATTTCTCATTTTCCTCATTCTCTTCCCCTCTCTCTCTCTCTCCTCCTCCTCTCTTCCTCTCTTTCATTCCTTCATTTGCATGCATTCATCATTGATGCATACCTGAACAATTTTCAAATAAAATTACAACAAAAATTGATTGATAGAGAAATGTTACAGGAATAGGAAGGTATTTTAAGAGATAAAATAATCGATTAAGTAATTAATAGTTAGCAATTGAGAAATATCACCTTTCTCTCGTCTTGAATTGTAAATTTCGACATAATTAATTGATTAATTTAATTTAAATTTAACTTTTAATTAATTTGAGTAATTTCGTAACTATCATTCAACCTTCATACCTTTCTCTCAAAAATTCCATTCCTAAAGCAATAAAACGTAAAAAAGTATGGGGAAATTACTCAATAACTTATAGCAGTAATTGTCATTTACTTAATTATTCACTCAAAAGAGAGCCTCGAAAAGAGCTAATAGAATCAATTAAATTAATTTTCACATTAAGAATTCAAATGTTAATTGCAGCTAATCATGAGTATTCACGAGGATATTATATCAAACTCAATTCGATATTATCCAATTATTCGTTTTATTAATGTAAGTTTATTAGGAGCGGAAATTTCATTTTTCCTATTTGCAACTGAATATTTCGCCTGCTACTTTCTCAGTCTTTTCAGTATTTCATAATAATTTTAATTTATTTTATGATAATTTTAATTCTAAATAACCAATGATTTATCTCATTAAAAAAAATATTCCTCGTATTTTATCAATAAATTAATTCATTAACTTACTTTTTTTTATCATTAATTTATCAGTAACTTATGAACTTCTCGCAATTGATACTCTGATAGAATTGGGTTTCTTCAATTTTATTCTTTGTTACATTTAATTTGTTCTTATCTATCTCTTTTTTGGAGTGAGGAAAACAATTTCTTAAATTGAGATCGAAGTAGAAGAAAGCATATAAAATCATAGTTATTGTTTAAAAAATCAATAAAATCTCAATTAATCATTCAATCATTCTTTTACTACTTTTATTTCTCCCAACATTACTTTCCCTCAGTAATTCACTGTTATCAGCTTGATTATCTATTACTCTAAATTATGAATTAAGAGATCCAACAAATGATAAAATGATAGTAATAAGGGAATTTTTAAAAAGTAAATTTTCGAACATAAAATGTTTAATGAAAAAATTTTTCAATCCATCTGTCGTTGATGAACGGAAGAACGGGGGGGAAAAGCGGGGGAACGGGGGAAAGCAGGGTGGAAAAAAACAAAAAAGGATGAAAAAACTGACTATATCAAATAAACTAAATGCTATGAAATCGAATTGAAGAATGCTAAATGATTTAATTTTAAAATTTAATTTAAATTTAATTTAAAATCTTTTTTTTTCTTGTTTGCTTTGTTTATCTATGAAATATTGAAAATGTAAAAAATTTTGTTAGCATTGTTCAATAATATTAATCATTTAGCTTTTTGCACTATCATTGCTAATTTTGTAAGCTTAATATTGTATAAAAGTAAACAGTTTTTTTTTTTGTAGTGAAATTTGAGAAAGTGAAATTATCATTGAGTAATACCAATGATGACGTCATTGATAGTATTAAGTTTCATTTTAATGAAACTTTTTTTTTATTCCGTACTTTTTCCAACTAAATGGTAAATGATAATTCATGATATGAATTTTTATACGTAGCAAAATCATACAGTGAAGTGGAAAAGCATTTCTTTTAAGATTTATCGGAGTGATTTGAAATTAAAAGAGGTGAAGCTGAAATTATCAGCTTCAATTGTGCTCAAAGTTAAAAAATTGATTGGACGTTGCCCTTTTATAAAATTTAAAAAATAAGTAAATATAAATGGAACAACAAGTTATATAAGTAAATTACAATAAGTTGTGGTATCATGAAATGTGTTAATATAATTTGAAATCATTCTAAAGAATGAAAATAAAGCTATCGATCATAATTGCAAATTAATAAATTAATTGATCTTTTACAAAATTAAGTTTAAAAAATACAGATTTATTTACAAAAATGTTGGAGTAGAATAATCAATGATAGGATTTACATGAATTTTCTCATCAATGTCGTTTAAATTCAAATCAATTTGAAACATTCCTATTCGATGAATAAGTTAAAAGAAACTAAAAGTGACAGTAATTAATTAATTAGGTTGCTGTTTTTTCGTTAGTTATTCTCTCTTTGATAATTATTTTCCTAATATTCAACTAAACTTAAATCAATTTGAAACATTCCTATTCGATGAATAAGTTAAAGGAAATTAAAAGTGACAGTAATTAATTAATTAGGTTGCTGATTTTTGGTTAGTTATTCTCTCTTTGATAATGATTTTCTTAATATTCAACTTTCTAAGAATTTTTCTTATCAACTGAAATTGAGAATGCAAAAAGATTATGGAACGTACGGTTAAGTGATAAGATTTCAGGTTATTTATGATAATAATTAACTTTTAATCTTATATATATATCCCTAAATATTTCAAATAGTAGCTGTGTAATTGATTGATAAGATTAGGCTATCAAAATGTACTGATAATAACAGCATCATTATCACTTTTATTTTATTACTAACATTTAAAGATACGGATTAATCACCGGAAGTTTTATTCCTTAGTTGAATCATTAGTTGAACTTTTTCTGAAATTGCTTCTTCAACAGAATATTAATTTTAAAAGTTCATTTACTATTAATGAAATTTTGCAATATATCCAAAGGTACATTTTTATTTTCATTTCTTTAAAACTCAATTATACCTGTCTGCTTTTCAAGCTCGTTTATTTCTTTAGATTAAAATTTTCTTTTAATTGTTAAAAGTGTTCAAGTGATTTTTTTTTTGCTAATCAAATACAATGATTATTGATTTTTTCAAGTTTAAAATGAGACTTCAAATATTTACTTCGCTTGAAAGATTAGAAAACGAACTTTTCCACATAAATTAGCATATTTTAAATTTTCAAAAATTAATAAATTTTATTAATTCAGTGATTTAATTTCTCATAAATGATTATTTAACTTTGTTATTTTCTCAATAATATTTTGGGATGATTATCTCATGAGTATTTGTGATACTAAAATATCAACATTGTGATGTTTGATGTCGAAGAAGTATGAGGGATAGAATTGAAAAGAATATGTCTTTAAAGATGAGAAACACAATTTTGTCATCGAAGGAAGAAAATAGGAAAGAATTGAGGGAAAGGATAAAAATGAAAACCTCAAATGGAAGATGAAAGGAAGGGACTAATTTAGCATAGAGCTTTTTATTCAGCATGTTAGCTAGACGGAAAAGTATTGTTTAAATAGAATTAATGAAATTTAACTCATTTACTATTATTATTATTATTGCTGTTGTTGCTGTTTGTTAATGTTATTGTTATCGATATTGTTATTGTTATTGGTGTTGTTGTTGTTGTTGTTGTCGCTGTTATTTGCAGTGATAAAAAAAAAATCAAAATAAAAGGAAAAGCTAAAGAATAATAATAGTAAGCTTGCATTCATTATAAAAACTTCCAAAATAATCAATAAAATTTTATTAAGCAGAATCAAGAAAAAAGCATATAAGAAGAGAAATAATGAATAAGAGGTTAAAAGGAAATGGAAAGATTCTCCCATCAAACTTCCTCTCTCTCTCTCTCTCTCTCTCTTTCCTCTTCTAGTTTTGCTTTTTATGCTTTAAGCTTTTCAGCAATCTTTTTAAAGTTTTCAAAAAATTTGTATTGATTTTAATAGTTAAAAAAGTTGGAGAGAGAGGGAGAGAAAGAGTGTGGAAAAAAAGACAAAAAGTTAAAGGGAAAAAGATGAAAGGATGATTAAAAATTTAACAAAAAAGTAAACGAAATATTTGGATGGAAGGATGAATAGTGCGATAAGTGGGGAATGGATTTGTTTTAAAATGTAAAAATAGGAAATTAATGAGTGGGAAAAGAGAGGAAGAGATTAGAAACGGCAGGATTGAGGAGGAAAATGCAAAAATTAGTAAAAATATTTCTCATCGAATCACATAGCAATGAATGGCTGCTAATATCTTCCGCTAAAATCTGTAATAATTATTTAAATGAATAGCAAATAGAGTGATTTTGATTAGATAGATTGATAGCAATTTGATAAGTGCTAATTCATTTCAATTAAATAAAAACGATGCAAAAAAGTTTGTATGAGAAAATTTCATTCATTTAATTATTACTCATAAATTTCATGATTTGTAAATTTTTAATTTTATAAAATTTTTTTACAAAAAAGTTTTATTTAGTGAAATTTAACTGTTATTTGTTAAATATAAACTTATGGCAGAGAGCAATCTCAATTCATACTACTACTTAGTGATATGATATCAGAAATATGATATATGATATGGTGATAAGAATAACAAGAGAGGATTAAAAATTTTGTTTTTCACATTCTTCCATATCATTTAGTGTAATCTTAAAAATTTTTCTCTTAATTAAATAATAACTACCCTGAAGTAATATATATCCTAATTTGCATAGGCTCATACTTATCATATCTATCGTTCATTGCAAGCCTAGAAGCATTTCTACAACTTATCCATTTTTCTGAATTTAATAAAAATAATGATAAATTGAATAAAAATTCAGTTTAGCGTCATTTTTCAAGCGATGCAATGATACTTTTTCATTGCAACAAAGTGTTTCTTCCAAAATTTGAAAAAATTTTCGAATTTTATAAATGACATCCTGCAGCATAGAAAACACGAAAAAAAAATTCGCAATTTTTCAGCTTAAAGTTCTAAAAACTAAATGTGTCAAATAGTGGGAAGGATTAAAGCCTGAAATTTGAAACAATTTCTTGAAAATATAATTTCGTTGCTTAGCTGCTAATGGATTTTCTGACTTCTTTTTTCATCAATCCATAATTTCTCATAAATCATTTCTCTCTTTGCATACTACAAAATTTATTTAAGTAAGATAACTTATGATAAGATGTCATCCACTTATGTATCATTATTGCAATGACAATTTTTCATTATCATGAATTTTTATCGGTTTAAAATTAATGAAGAAATTAATTGTAAATTACAAAATGTGACATATTTATTAAGATTCATGACATTTATGAAATTCATGACATATCACAAATTTAATAGGAAGTATTTAAATTAGCTCGCTAGAATTTTATTAAATTTTAAGCACTTAAATTAAATTTAACTCTATGCTTTCTCGACATGAGAAAGAATTACCGGCAATTCTAACGTCTTAAAGGTATTAATCGAGATTTTACTGAAGAAACTATAGCTAAAGAAAAATGAGAATCAAGCATTGGTTTAAGTTAACTTGAAACCAATTTAAATTTATTGGAACATAAATTTTTCTACACCTATTAAACCATCTATGAACTATTAGCTAAATTAGCGGAATATCTCCCAATGCATCTTCCATTTCCGCCATTTCGTCAATCTCCGCCCGATCGCATTGCTATCTGATTTACTAAATAGCTTGAAGATTGACAAAAACAAGGAAATAAATTACAATTTCCGCTAATTGAACAGTCTGCTTTTTGCTTTTTCAATAAAAAAAGACAACGAAAAATTAAGATAAACAAAGAGGCGAGGGAAAAACTTTTACAATTTGATAATTTATTCCCTAATTAATTAGCATGAAATTTGAACGAGAATCCATCCAACTTGATCAATCTACTGTTGAAGCTAAAAACGATAGCGAATTTAATCTAAGCTTATTTCATTGTCAATTGAATATTTGATTGAATAAATTAAAAAATTTTTACAAAATTTGATAATTATTTTCAACCTCTATTGAATGCTTAATGACAACTTTTTAATTCGTTTTATTTTGATTAATTAGCAAAAACAAAGTGTCAATTAAATTAAAATTGATTAATTCTACAGAAATACGAATGTCAGCAATGCGAGCAACGTATCTTTTAACAATGTTTGTTCTCTGCACGGTGGCAATGCTATCAACAGCTTATCGATACAGACCGTAAGTTAAAGTTTTATCAATTAGCAAGGTTATCATGATTTGTAAATTATGATATATAATTCCTAATGAGAATTATCGATTACTCAAGTTTACGACAAAACTTTTGCTAACTGATAAAACACTAACTTTCTTTTATCTTCAACCTCAAAGAAACTTTTTTGCGCTTAAAAGTAAGTTTAGTTTCATAAATATGATATTTGCATACCTATTTAGTAATATCTATATTAATCTATATTGTTATATAGTAATATCTATATTGAAGTTTTATCAATTAGCAAGGTGATCATGATTTGTAAATTATGATATATAATTCCTAATGAGAATTATCGATTACTCAAGTTTACGACAAAACTTTTACTAACTGATAAAACACTAACTTTCTTTTACCTTCAACCTCAAAGAAACTTTTTTGCGTTCAAAAGTAAGTTTAGTTTCATAAATATGATATTTGCATACCTATTTATTGATATCTATATTGTTTATTTTTTACAGTATATTATTTACATATTTATTTATTTATTTCTCTCTTCCGGTATTTATTTAATTGTTTATTTATTTTACTTGTTTATCTTTTAACTCATATATTTATATGTGTAATATTTTATATACCTTTGTTATCAAAGTTTATATCAGAACTTCCCCCGTTGATTTCATCCATGAACAAACAAAAGATTTTTGATATTTCTGCCAAAGTTTTAATAATTTTGCCATCTTATGATATTTACAATTTCATTTTCATTCCAATCAAATTTTAAATTTCATTTTAATACTGTTCGATTAAGTGACCAAAACTAAATGTAGCAAGAATTCAAAACAAAAGGTTAATTAATTACTTTCATAGATATGTCATCAGTGGTTGGCCAATCATGATTGGTGATATGGATTTCGATGAAATGCGTATGCCAAAAATTTCGGATTCAATCCAAAAACGATTTCTTCCCAGGTTTTTCTTTCTTATAATTCTATTAAATTTATTGAAATTTAATTTTTGCAATTTCATTTACTTCTATCCTTCTAAATCTATAAATAATTTCCATTTTGAAATTGAAATTGAAATTTTTATAGATGGAACATTCCACAAAATCATCTGAGGAATCAATGAATTGCAACAGTACGAAACAGAATAAATTTTCCTGAATCAATTTTCATTCCAAATTCTGGTTGTCATGATTGATAATTCGGAAGACTCATACCATTACCGTTTTCATGCTTTTCCCATCCCTGTGTTCTTGATAATTCTTTTATTTAAATTAAATTGTAATATGAAAATTTTATCAAAATTCATTTTTTTTCGATGTCTCCTTGTTATTGATCATTTTCCGGAGCATATGGAAGTAATACTTGCAAGCATATGGAATTAATACTTGCAAGCATATGGGAGTAATACTTGTAAGCATATGGAAGTAATACTTGTAAGCATATGGAAAAATTAAATTTAAACTTTCTCCAACAAACTAAAAATTCATACTTTCAATTTTCATTTTGTTCATTTCTAAATCATTTTATCGATGAAAAAAAAAAAGAAATCACATGGGAATACAAAGCTGAAAAGAGAGAAAAACTTGATAATATTTATTTTACATCATAAATTGTTTTTAAAACTTTCAACTAAACTTTCGAGAATTTAAAAACTTTTCATGAAATTAAACAATCACAAATTTACCTTATTGATATTATAATGGAATATTTAATTTCTGCGAATATTTCTGATAGAATTTATTCAAGCAAAAAGATTTTTTCACTTTTACTTCCTTCTTTTCCAATTATAAGTTCTTCAAGTATACAGCTTAGAAGTAATATCTAAAAGTAATACTTATAACAGTTTTAGTACTTTAATAATTTATGATTTAAAAATGAAAACTAAACTTCATTTTTTTTTCCCCTTCTTTAACGTATTCCCTTTGAGGTATTTAATTTCTTTTTGTTATTTTTAAATTATTTTTAATTTTAATTTTTTATTTCAAACTTCTAATTTTAAACATTCACTTAAGATGCATGAAAGAGTTTTTGCAAACAATTTAGGATAAATGTATAAATTACGTCATTACAGTTCTTTCAGTATTAGATAACTTTATGCAAATATTACAAAAATTTTTGAAGGAACCTCTTTAGTTCAGTTAAAAAATTAAGTTCTTACTTTTGCGTAAGAGTAAAATTTCATTTTTTTTTTCGAAGGAATTTAATTTATTTCATAATCACCAATTATAATATGCGAGAAAATTTATCATAAATAATTTCTTTCCATCTATAATTTAGAAATTAAGTTAAAATAGGACTGAAATTTGAAATTTGATTGAAATTTACAACTGCAAGCAATAGTAAGAAAAAAGTTTGAAATATTAAATTAGATTAGAAGATTAAAATAAAACTTACTTTTAATTTTAAACATTTAATTTCAAACATTCACTTGCGAGAAAATTTTTTTTTGTACACTAAGTAAGCATATTAAGTAAGTATATAAATGTTAGACTATTTTCTTCTTTTTAATTAATTAAGTTTTATCATTTCTGAAAGCATACTTTTAAACTTCAAAGATGAAGCAAAAGTTCTCAAAAAATTTCAATCATAAATTACGTTGAAGTAACTTTTCTCAACAATCGCTAACTTAACTATTTTTCAGACATTTTAATTAATTAAATATTTTAATATTATAGTGATAACAAGGAATACGCATTGAAAAGGATAATAGAAATGAAATAATTAAAATAATTTTAAATGAATTCTAAACTTCATAATTTAAATTATTCAAGAACTAGAATAAAATGCAACATAAATAATTATAACATAAATTATGATTTTTTTACATCGAATTGATAAACTTGAAATGAATATTTACAATGAAAAATCAATAGCATGTATAGTGATGATCGAGAGTTTTAGATTGTATTAACAAATAATTGAAATCAAAGAAAAGTAAAAGTATTAGACTTAAAAAGTTTATCAATAAAACTTTAATTAAATTAATTAATAAAACAAAAGGATGAAAGTGAGAAAATTTAGCGTAAAACAAGTGAATGTAAAGGAGTTCCAATTTTCACCTGACATTCACAACCTGATATGGTATTGATTGATTCTTGAACCCATTGCGGGGAATTTTGTGTTCCCGTATTGCGAAGAACACTTATGGTGCGCATTACCGGACGACAGCTAGCAAAACCTGAAATTCTGATAAATGATAAAATGTTTATCATTTTCAAAGCAACCAAAGAATTAACTGATAATAACCGATAGAATGAACTGAAAAGAATAACCTGAAGTGATTTTCAATTAGAAAATATAAATCATACCATACCAATGATAACCTTACTTTTTCTCTCATTGATTGTGAAAATTGAGAAATTTGAGAAGTTATCAGGCCCAATTAAGTTATTTAAAAATTTATTTAAAACTTATTTAAAAGGAGAAGAGATTTTATTTTTTTTCAAACAATAAAATGAAATTAAGAATTCAATTCGATTAAGAAACGATTAAATTTAAATTAATAAAAATAATAAACGAAACGGAAAATGAAAAAAAAATGGACGAATTTTAAATTTTTGAAATTTCAAATTATTCATTTATAAGAATTCTCACCTTTTTGCAGAAAAAAAAACCAAAAAAGAAATAGGAAGAAATAATGAAACCTGAAAGACATCCTTTATCATTGGTATCACATGAAACTTCATTTAGAAAAACCGGAAAATAATAATCCGGTAGTTTTCTCCATTGCCAACATAAATTACACAATCCGGTCCATCCTTCTGCAATTTCTTCACCTTTTTTGTAATTACAACCGATCGTTATTGCTGTACCCATTACTGTAATTTAAAATGAAATGAAATTAAATACTTTTATTTCGAAATTAAATACTTATATTTTTTATTTAAATACTTTTAACTGAATACTTTTATTTCATTTTATTAATTAATAAAAAGTTATATCCAATGCATGTTTTATTTTTTTTCAAATTCTGTGAAATTTTTTCATTTAAAAATAATTTTACGGAAATTTTGAAAAAATACAAAAACAATAAAAAGGAAAATTAGAAAGAAAGAATGATAAGAACAATTTATCTATCAGTACAATTTAGTTTTTTTTTCATTTTCTTACTAATAAATTATATCAATTTTATCTATTTTATCAAATTACTACTTGCTTTACAATATTAATTAATTAAGTTAAATATTTTAAATTAATTAATTCAATTAAATTTTAAGTAAGTTTAACCAAAAAATGAGCATTTTTTAAGAAATAATTCCATAATCTTATTTATTCCGAAGAATTAAAATAATATATTTGCAAAGGAATTTCTAATTAAAATAATTAAAATGCAAAAAAAAAGGTATTTTCTATGAGAGGAAAAAAAAGAAAAGATAATCAATAACTGAATAATTAACAGTAAAGTACTTACATTTTTCCTCTGATACTTTCCAACTTCTTCGTTGTTGTATTTTTGGTCGCAATAAATTAGCCAATTCTTCCATATGCGTTGGCAATTGTTTAATTCTAGTAGCATTTTCCATTCCATTATTAGCCTATCAATCTTTTATCAGTTTATAAAATTTACTAAATTTAATTCAACTTTAACAAACTCTATCAATTGACTAAATAAATTGATTTTGTTTGTTTCATTCTTTGTTATAAGTAAATGAGAACCTACTGCATTTCTTGCTATCGACCAGTTTTTCATACATATTGATTCATCGATATTATTGGAAAGTTGAGAAACATGCATTCTAGCTATCGGGAAATTATCACCATTTGCTCGATGAAATGCATTGATGATTAAATTTTTGCATGCTTGACATTCTTTTCCATCACATTTATATATCTTTCGAAATTTATAAGTCTAAAATTTCATTTAAATTTAATTTCATAATCCTTCAATAGTTCATGATTAAATTAAAATTTATAATCGATGATATGTGTTAGATGATTAAGCATTTTCCATATTTTTCCATCATGTTTGTACATGATTGAATTTTCCAATGTTTGAGAAGTTTCATTTAAATTTAATTTGATAAATTTTTAACAAACTATTTGCTTTGAATTTAATCTTAACATAAATCTTCGAAATGCTTTATCTATAATTATAAAATTAATTTTAAGTGAAAAATAAACGAGTAAAGGAAAATAAAAAAAAAGAAAAGAAAAGAATGATTTAAGATGCAGATTCCGGAATGGATAGATCCGGAAAATTCAAATTTCGGAAAATTATATATAGTGAATTATTAAGAGATAATTCCGATGTATCATCTAACCACACGATTTTTATCATATCTTACCAAATGAATAAGATATAATTCTCTCTCTCTCCTCTCTCTCTCTCTCTCTCTCTCTCTCTCTCTCTCTCTCTCTCTCTCTCTTTCTCTCTTTAGCTGCACATACAAAACAATGTCAAAAATTTTTTTTTGTTACCGTTTTTTGCGAAAATGAAGATGCTAAATTAGATCTCATCATCATGGTATTCTTATCTGATACTAACGGTAGCGCAGATTCCGTGGATAAATCCGGAAAGGTATGCAAGGCTTCCTCGATATTTGCAGCTTGCAGACGATTATCATATGATAAGCATTCGTCTCCACCAGGTGGTTTCACGCATGGACATTGTTCGATCATCTGCAATTAAAATTATAATTATTTTTGGTCTAATTTAAAATTTTAAAACTTTGAAAATTACGAATATTTATGATAAATAGATTACCTATGATATGTGTTGTTACCTTTATTTTCATATTTAAGCAAATTAATTTTTGGAAAAAAAATATCAGCCTGATAATATTGAAATTTAAATTTCACTATGATGATAACGAAATTCAAAATTTATCTTAAAATTCAACCGATAAATTTTATAAGTAATATTTCATTGGAAAGGAATGGCTTATCTGTTGCTCAAAATATCTATGACGAGAACATGATGGACATTTTCTCCCGGTGGAAATCGATTCCAGGAATGATAACTGAAGCAGTAATAGAAGCCAAACTTGATTCATTTATACTACAATAAAAACTACTGAAATTTAAATCGCACTACAATGTTGATAACGATCAATGATACCGATCGTAAATTTCAAACATACTTAAATATCGACAAAAAAAAAGCATATTTAATGTATTTTCAAAAAATTGAAAAGTAAACGAAAGTAATGAATAATGAAAGTAAACATAACGAAAGTAAAACTGGAACAAAATATTTGAATCAAAAGAAAAATATTGAATTCAAATATAACTGATAAAGTTGAAAAGTTATCAATTCTTGCCTTCAACAGTTTTTGTATACTATCGTTAAATGTTAATTGAGTAATCAAATATTGATAAACAGTATATTAATTAAATTCATAATACTTAATTATCAAATAAAATATTTTAGATGAGAAAGTATAAATAGAAAGAAGTAATCAAATTCTTTGGTATTAAATATTAATTTAAACATGATTATATGATTTGATAGTTAGTTTCTTATTTATTAATTAATGCCATTTATTAATGATCATTTTAAATATAATAAATTATTTCAAATGAAAAATAAACTTAAATTAATTCAAATAATTATAAATCATTTATTGCTTTAAAATACAAGTCCTAAAATAAAATATATAAATTTGCGTTTGCTAACATGATATTGCTTTTGCCTTTGAAAACTGAAATATTTTATTATCATGGTAAAAAAAACAATCATATGAATAATTTAAATATATAGAATGATAGTTAGGCAAAATTAAATTTGAACTACTGAACTAGAAAAGATCGATCTAAAAAAGTTTCATGATAGTATCAGTTAAATTCTTAATGAATGTCTGTTAGATATCCTAAAATTCAATTCATTCAATTATATATTTTAATAAAACCTATTCTAGTAAACTGAATAAGCTTTTATCATCTAATTTAATCATAAATGAATTAGTTAAGCTAAATTCGATGAATTCAATCGAACCCAATTCATTTCATAACTGTTATCGATGTTTCGTTTTTTAATTCTAAGATAATTTTTTTCCGTATATTTTCAGAAAGAGAAATGAAATGAAACTGAGAAAAAAAAAAAGAATTAAAACTTGAAAAATTAAATCAGAAACAAGTTTTTCGATGAACAAATAAAGAGATACTAAATACAGAAACTATTCTCTCTTTTCGTTTTCAATAGAATTTCTTTTTTTTTTTTAATTAATTTTGATGTTAGCAGAAAATGGAATAAAATTAGGAAAAAAAAATGATTCGATTTTTAAAATTAAAAAATAAAATGATTGTTGAGCAAATCTTTTCAATATGCTAGAAATTGTTGATTCTATTTATTTTTTTTTTCAAAGAATTTTAATAAAATGAAGAATGCAAAAGAATGAAAACATAAATAAAGAGCAAGTATAGCAAATTTTTTCTTGGATAAAAGTAAAAAAATTCAAACTTTTCCGTTTATTTTGCTGAAGGTGAAAATTCCTTTTAATTTAAAAAAACTTCGTTAATGAAATAAATCATACTGAAAGTAATGTGAAATCAGTATTTCAGGAATTGACATTTACGACTATTTATAGTTACTTTTTAGCCTCTCTGATGAATTCAGCAAAAAATCTCATGGAAGCAAATAGTCGAATGTAATGAATTGTTAATGGCGATAATAAAAGATATTGGCTATTGGATATGATTAGATAACTTCGATATTGTTTTATTCAATGAGTCTTTTTGTCGTGAAAGTTAATTGATATTTAGGCAATTTATTTACAAAGTTGTTCCCTGAGTAAAAAGTTGATAGAACAATAAGTCCTCGTTTAGTTGGAAGATTTGATTTTGTTTGAGTACGGGCCAAAGTAATACTTTATTAGCAAGAAAGATGATCACAATAACCAGTTGAAAGGTAAGTCGTTGAACCGTCAAATCGTATCATAACTGTTAGTTTATATATGATTTAGTAATTTTAACAAGGATCAAAGGAGGACGAAAATAGCGATTAATATGATCTGATAAGGTATTAAGAATAGGTAAATATAGCGATTAATATAATCTGCAAGGTATTAAAGGAAGGTAAATATGACGATTTAATTATCGAAAGAAGATATATTTTTTAGTAATCTTTTAGTAATTTTTATTTAGGCGATTTAGTAATCTGATAGAATATCAAAGAAGATAAACATAATCTTCATGAGAAACTGAACATGTTAATTATCGACAGTACTAAAAATTTCCTATTTTTATAATAAATGATAAATTCCGGCATAAATTTTTGATAAAAGAAATTAGTAGTTTAATTATTTGGTTCACTTAAATGATGCATATTACAATTTGAAATAGTTTCAAGTTTAAATCTTCGGATTTTTCCGACACTTTTATTTTTTTAACATCAGATATCGAAGAAATCTTGGATTTTTCGTCAAGTTTACTCGTAACAATTTGAGTTAAAAAAAAAAAGAAGAAAGGACTACCTGACAGATCAAAAATTTAAGAATGAAAATTTCAAAATCACAAAGATAGACGAAAAAGACATGGAAAAAATTGTGCAATGCTCATTTGCATGTTACATTTTATGTCATTTAATGACTGCGTCAAAACAAAAGAAATAAAAAGTTTAATATTTCTAATTTCGTCCTATAGAATTCTAGAAAATGACCCGAGATTTTTATGAAACAACAAACACAGGTAGACGAACAAAAACACGAAAAAGAGAATAATTGCGAAAATTGCAGAACCGGATATTTTTAACAAAATATAATACTGAAAGTTTGATTTCTTACATTAAATTTAAGTAAAAATAAGTTATGAATATCTATCAACATTCTCCAAGTTCTACATTAAAAAACGTTAAAAAGCTTAGGAGAACACAAAACACGATCTACTTGAACTTTCTTTCTCATTGACAACTCGTTCATTATGTATATCTTAGTGAACAATGTATAAAAATAACATCCTACTGCAATAGAACATATATGACAATATAATGCAATGCATAATTCTCAGCACCTACAACTGCATCATTTTTTATACTGAACAACAGTTATTGCTATCGAAGATAATATGAATTATTCCTTTCTCTTGCACCTATTGAAAACTCAAGAATTTCAGATTAAACAGCGAAATAATATAAAAACAGCTATGCTGCAGACCAAAATTTAATTTTTTTTTCAATTAGGCACAAGAAATAAGAAACAGTTTTATTCATGTTCATCTATTTTTTTATGAAAAGATACTCGTGGAGGAAAATAATTCTGATACAAACTATATTATTTGTATGAATCACTAAAAAATATGAATAAAAATTAGAACCTAATAGATTGCACAATTTGCTCCACACGACGCTGATTTCGACCTCCAATAGGATGAATCGTTTCCGAAAAGGCTTGTTTAACTGTAGGAAGTAAAGCGACACGGTCATGGTTGAATTTTTCCGGAACATTAAATATACATTCGGACAAATGGCTACTTAAAATAGTTGGACTCGCATTCTTCCACTCACGAATCGGCTTTTGACATTTGCTGAATTCCCACATCTGTAAAAGAAAAATTCCTTTAATCTCGTATGAAATATCGATATTAATTTTCATTATCAACCATTCAATTGTTATAATTTTCTTTATACTATACAAAAAGAAGGGAAAAATTCATTCTGAGATATAAAATAAAGATTGGTATTTCAAATTTTGATTTGTATTTCAACCAAATGGAGTGGTTAAACGATGATTATGAGAATTAGGAAAAAATTAGGACGAAAAATGAAAACTAAAAAGTAAAGCATTTATTTGATTAGTCATATAACAACCTTGGTAAAGTAATCGCAAACTGAATACTTTTCTCTACTCACTAAAAATTAATAAATCTAAAATATCTTACGAATGTTCGGTGAAATATTTACAAAAAAATAATCAAATATAAAAATTTTTTAAATGTGCTGTATAAAACATGTGCTAAGAACAACAATCGCCTTATTTCATATCAAGTTGTACTCTGATAACGATATTAAATTTGGTAAGTTCCTCTGAAATAGTAATATGCAATGAGCTTCGAGCAAATTAAATTTAAAATTACTTACAAAACATTTTTCTGACCAATTTCCACTTTCAGCCCGTTCCCATTTGATGTGTACCATTGCAGAATCGGAAGCCACTTTGAAACAGATAAATCGCATATGTTTACATGTTGATGATAAACAACGCAATGAAGCACTATCCAAATATTGAAGAATTTCAATCAGTATTATTGTTGGCAAGTCATAAAACGGAGAGCCCTCAGACGGTAAAACTGATGGTTCAGGTGGACGATGTACGACACAATTTAGATAGCGATTATATCTGTAAAAGAAACGAAAAGAATGAAATAAACATCCTAAACAGTACTTATAAACTATTCGTAACTGATGATATATACATCTTCAGTCTCAAAATACAGAAGTAAAAATATGAAAATGAAAAATACGTATTAATGAATCTTATATTATCTTATTCAAAATACAGAATTTAGTCATACAAAGATTCGCCTAAGAAGGTTCATAATAAATCAATAAGAAGGTTATCAATTAAGCGTCTCCGAATTAGAATATGACATAGCTGATGGTGATTTAGAAACAAACAAATAAACAAACAAAGAACCTTAACTCTCCCCAACATGGTTTTGCTTTGTAATAATAAAAAGGGCACCCATCAATATACATTGGACAGCGTCCTATACAATCATCAGCTCCCATATGGGATAATTCATAATGTGTACAATATTCATCACGACGAAAGCTTTCGTTGCAGCAAAATGTATAAACTGAAATCCCTTTCTGAACACATGGCATGTTCTCGCCTTTTCGAGCGAATACCGAAAAACGTTCGCGTCCAATATTTAACTATAATGTTAGAAAGAATTATATGGATTAAAGATTTATACCGAAAAAGACAAGTTACAGTAAACATCATTTTAAAATCATGTTCATGGTTATAGATGAAAAATAACTAAGCAAAGTAATTTACAACTGCACTTTCTTGATTAGTAATTTTTCCAAATTTTAAAGGTCGATTCTTGACTTATAGCTTGACCTCTTATAAATAAAAAATTCTTTTGCCTCCTGACTATATTAAAGTGCACAATTTGGGACAGTTTTGCTGCTGATAAAGCTATACCACTTTTTTTGACGAAATAACATGCAATAGTGAAATATCATTGTTACGTTAAAGTTAGCATTCATTAACGAAAGCAGTCATTTTTTAAAACTTACGCATAAATGTCTCATCTCATAGAACGGTGGTAAAAGTGACACTTTAACTGGTGGAATTACTTCCTCTGCAGCTTTTTCATTTCCTTCGAAACTAATGTTACCCAATACGTGCAGATGCTGACTAGCTGGATCAAATTTACACAAATAACAATTTTCAAATGGAGAACGTTTAAGTTTAAGCTGGATTTCCTAAAAAATAAATAAGTGAACATGTGTACAGCTTGCACCTAATATTATTTATGTTCATCAATTTCAAAACGTGGAAAAGCTTAGACAAATGATAGTAGTTACAGAAATGAACGTATAGTGAATGTTCAATGTAGGTTTATCACTAGCTTCCATATTACATCCATCGATATTATAGTTACTTTTAAAATATTCTTTACGAAAAACCTACATATAATTACCTCAGAAAGACAATCCGAAAACTAAGTTATGACTAGGTTTTTTAGGAACCTTTTGTCTGTTTTCTTCGTCACTGCTGTCTTCGTCTGCAAAACAAGATAATTTTTCGAATGATAATCTCAGCGGCATCAATGGATGACATGGATTCTGAAAATCAGTTAGCCGTTTCCGATTTTCACGACTTATCTGGTAAGAATCAATGACTGCTTCCTGAAAAAAAAACAAATATAAAAACAATATTTTTCAACATGAGAAAATCACATATAAAACGCTGATGAATGTCATAACTGTGTAACAAGCTTTGAGCAAATAAATTAATTACAATCTAACATAACATTTAGGTTCTTTTGCAAATAAATTAAATTGGGAAGAAACCTGATCAACCAATGCGGCACAAACATCAATTTCACGGTCATCCGTTTCGTCTATTTCCCATTGTTCCAGACCTTTTGCGAATCGTTTCAATTTACGTTTTGCATAATTACTAAGGGTTCGTCTATTCCACTGTACAGCACAACATATTGCGGATGCACAACAATGCTTCAAGTGCTGTGACATTCGATCACGTCGTAATAATACTGGACAACCGAATGCTGCGCATAAACATGAGACGTATGCCTTAAACCATAACAATTATAACTCAAAAATAATCAAAATTTAAAATTTCCATATAATAATACCATATTCCTTGGTATGTTCTTAATTAGTATTCCTTAAAAGGTGCTTTCTTGACTAAATTTGGTAGGCGATTAAAACTAAATACACTGCTTGAGACACAATACTAAAACTATTCAATACTAGGTTAGAAGGCAAACATATCCCAATAGCATTTCTGGTCAATAGTAGTTTCGCAGAAAGCCAAAAATAGCTTAGCAAATTTTTTAAAATCATTTTCGATGCACTATATTCACGGCCTAACACTTCCGAGCGTTATAACAGTAAACCAATCCTTATGTAATACTGAAACCTGGAGCTGAAAACGTCTCCACATCAATTTTTCTTTCGTAAACTATTAAATTGTTCTATATTTTCTTCCTTGAAAGACGGTAAGATCATTAATCATGAATAACCTAATCAACATGTATAATAGTCATTTTTAAAATTTACATAACTCCGTTATATCCTAACTACTACATCTTTCATTCAAATCAATTGTCTAAAGAAATATTTGAGCTTCCAATTAATAATCTTAATGTTTTGAAATAAAAAAGATCTAACTTTGGCACAAATCAGTAAATGATCCTCAAGCTTACAACCATGCAATATGGCATGACATTCGGGACATGAGCGTAATGCACAACGATTATAATGACAGTTAATACAGAAGCAGTAAGCGCAATGTATGTGATCGTCGATATCAATCGAATCAAACGCTATAGAATATACTGATTCCGTTTCTCTCATCATTCTCTCATCCTCACCCATACCTATTATTGTATTTTATTTATTGAATGCACCATTAGTCGACCATCTGAAATTTCATCGCATATATTCATGTACATAAGATAATAAAGAAGATCTTATTTTAAAAGTATTCTCTTAACTTTTCCTAATTACTGCATAATTGACGTCATTTTTCTATTACTGTAATATATTAATATGATGATAATTAAGTAATTACTTCAATTGTGCTAATCGTAAAGTAGTTAAATTGTTTAATTAAACAACTGTTAAATACATTATGACAAAAGATATGAAAAATCATTACTTAAGAATAATTATCAATACAATCAGTTACATAGCGGACGATCACGTGAACATCACGTTATGAAGTAAAAGCATGTAAAATAGACATGTACGATAAAGTTAGGTAAACTTAAACTTCCTGAAAAGAATGGCAATTTGTTGAACTTTCCAAACAATAAGTAGTAATAAACGCTGCTATTTTAGCAATTTCATCGTCTTCTGCTTTTATTATTGCATACTATCTCGTAAGTCTCATCAATTTCTGTTGTCTCATCAAATCCTAGCATTTTTTCTCTTCACTCTCAATCACTGATGCAACCCTATTGTCATATCGTTTTTGTACTCTCAATCTCTATCATACAATAATTTCTAGATTTAATTAATCTTTAAACTTTCTTTTATTATTTTTATGATAAAAAACGGCTACTTTCAAATATATCCTGTGAATCGAATCGTCTTTTAACAATTTTTTTTGTAAAATTTTTGTCAAAATGCAAATTACAGTATGAAAAGTATAAAGAAAGTGGAATTGAAATGAATTGATAAAGTTAAAGTTCTAAAAGTAAATTTTAATCGATGAATTAAATATTTAAATTTCGATTCATGAATTTTTTCGTTTAAATTAACCGCTTTTTAATTAGCCAATAGATAATAGATTTGGACAAAAATTGAATTTAGATATTTAAACGAAAAATCAGTGATAATATTGATTTAATTGAAATTGATTTATCTTTTTTGATTTATCTGAAATTTCCCACAAAAATATCCAATTTCATAACATCGATAATCAAATAAATAACGATAAATAACTTACTCTAGGAGTAATTCAAAGTTAATTTCAAAAATTATTCAATGTAAAAGAAAAATAATAGAAATAATTATCAAGATATAAATATGTTCGACTAATTTGCAACCTATTCGTCTCCTATCAATCTATATAACAGCGATTTATTGATATTAAGTGCTAAATTTATTTTGTTTATTTCAATGATAACTTTGAACGAATAATTCGGCAGTACAGAAATTGATGAAGAAAAAAGAAACAAAAAATTTACTAATTCTGCTGATAACTGATAAAATGACATTGAAACTAATTTGAAATTATTAAAAAATATCGAGATTAATAATCTCTCTCATGTAGTACGTATCTGTTTAACTTTGCTTATCCAACAATTGAAATTTCAATTTTCAATAAAAAATTGAAATTTAGGAAACTTTCGGAAATTACAATCATAGTGGTATTGAACTTTTCTTTACTTTAATATTTCATTTTTCGAGTAACAGCATTGAATTTTTTTTTTATTTTGTTATTTTTTTGATATTGAAATTTGATATTGATATATTGTTTCCTCTGTTTTTATATTATTTATCATTATTAATTGCGAGAATCCCAGGTGAGATTTCAGTTTCGTTGTTTTTTTTTGGTTTGTTTATTTGTTTGTTTTAAAATTTAAGAAAAAAATATCACTTCATTTTCTTCGATAAACAAATATACATATCTGATAATACTTCTAGCAATATCCAATAGAATCAGAAGTCTTTGTTTGATTTAACATGCTTGTTTATAAAATCATAATTAAAATTTTTGATTCCCTGAATGTTTTAGGAAATGATGAAAAAATGATAAGAATGTTTGAACTTCTGATTTAAAATCGGAATAGAAGAAGGATGATGAATATCAATCATTTTCAATCACTTCTTCTCAGCTCTTTCACGTGCTTGACGTTCTTTGCGTAATTCTTTGCGACTTTTTGGTGGTTCAGTTCGTAGCGGAATTTGATCAAATTTACGTCGTCGTTTCAAACTTGCCGCTGATTCTTGGCTGCTACTTGTTTGAATTCCAACTGTATCTAATATTGGTGAACTTGCAATTGCGGTTTTCGATTCTTTACCGTTAGCAACAACAGCTGAATAAGTAAATGGCTGTCCATTACGTGCCAAATTATTAAGTTTTGGACCAGTAGATGGTGGAATATTACTTATCGGACTACTACGTATCGGGCCTCCATTAACACGTGATTGACCAGTACGTTCCGTACGTTCCGTACCATTACGAACTGTAATTACTGTACGAATGGAATCACGTGAGTTTACTGATGGTACTGATGCTACTGGAGGTGCAGCAGTGGTACGTTGGACTGAAGTTGTTGCTTCACTTGGTGCATTTTCAGTTTTTGATTTGAGTCCGTGAGCTAAAACTTCAGACCAAAGTCTACGTCCGCCTTCAACAGCACTACTTGTTACTTTTGCCTGCTCTGCGGGTGTTGCGGTATCCGCGGTGCTGATCTGCTCTGTGGTGGTTGACTTATGAGGAATGCGAGTTCCTATTGGTGGCTGTTTAGCTGGACGCCAGCTTTCCTCTACCGACATGGATGTTTCATTAATACTATCGGTTGTCAAAGGTGAACGCGAATCAAATGGTGGAATGACATATGACCCGAGAGATGATGGTGTTAATCCTAAAGGTCCTCCTAATGGAGTTGGAGGATTTACAGTTTGTGCACCAGATATTGTATAAATGGACGATGATAATGATAGATTTCCAGTTGGTGGTGCTTTCAAATCATCCTATAATTAATTCATTATCATATTATTAATTTTGATTGTTATTTATTTATTTACTTTAAATTCATAAATTCAATTTTTAATTTCTTCATTTACTTAATCAAAAAAAAAGAAAAAGAACAAACCAAAAATTGAGCATAGATTGCATCCATTAAAAAAACTTGTACAATCGGTCCTAATTCCGGTACCTCCATTGATTTTTTAATGATATCACGACGCTAGAAAAAATTTTTTAAAAAATAAAACAATCAGTAATTTATTAAAATTTATATTTAAAATTTGATTAATAATCTTAATGCTAGTAATTATTAGCATACGATAAGTTTTCCTTATCTTTCGCTATCTTTACTTTTTCTTTTCTTACTTTTTAATATTGATTTTATTTATTATCAATAGTTTATTGAACATGAAATTTACTACTGTATAATTCCTCTTTTTTTTTGCTGTACTATTTTGATCTTTCAATTTAAAATTTTAGAAATGAAGTAGAAAGAAGCAAAGGACAAACATTTTCAATAGTATTAGCAATCATTTTGAAATTAACATTGTCCAATAAGGCTGGTGCACAGTAAATTAGGTCGATATTATTTCGAAGCCAAAATAGGATAGCATTATAAATTTCCATAACCCATTCACTTCCTTGTACCACTGGTGAAGAAATTAGTGCATAAATCATTTCAAATGATAGCTAAAATAGAAAAAATTTCAAATTTAAAAACTTTTTTTTTCAAATTACAAAGTAAATTATTTCAAATTTCCCATACTTTATTGATTAATTATTAATTTTTGCATGCATAAAAATTTCAATCAATTTTTTTTGTTTTTTATACAATTAATTAATTAATTAATGTAATTAAATGTTTTTTTACTTTTAAAAATTCCGAATTCGTTACAACATCGTGGAATTTTGATGCTGCACCATCAACGACCATACTGCGATATTGCGAATGTCTAAATGTGCAATAGAAGATATTAGGTAAAGTTAAGATATTTATTACTCAATGAAATACCAAAGGAAAAGAGAGCAATACTCCCATTATATTCATAAGTGGTTTATATTGAGATTTCTCGGGGTGAAAAATTCGAGAAATATTAATGTACTCGAGATTGACAATAAAAAAATCTCTTGAGTTCTTTTTTCTTCTAATTCAAACTACTAAATGCTAATAGTGCTAAATCAAAAATGAAACTTTCCAGAAATTGTTGAAAGCGCAAACGGATCGAAATTAAATGCTTTTGCGGGCATGACATGCTGTTTATATTTTGCGCCTAATTAAGATGGCCTAATTAAAAGAAAAGTTTTAATTAAACTAACAGAGGTAGGCAAGTAACAACGGTATGTAACATTGTAATTGCAGGTGTTGTGTTTTCTAATATACGTGAAGTCATTTCTTCACAAATTGATGATACCAATGAAAACACCTGAAAACACTTTTTACGTCAAAATTTTTGCGTAAATTATGCAAGGACAAAAACATCTAACGTTCGAAAATGACATGCGGCACGTCTTATCAAATATTTGGAAAGGTGAAAAGGTAAGCCTAGCTATCTTGATCATATCCGGTTTGCTAATCACCTGAATTATTCTCATATTGTTTAGCAAAATTTTACATCAAAAACATTGAGGTATACTTCCGGTATCTTTCCGGTATATTCCATTCGTATTCCCAGATTAACTTGCTGATTTTATTCCACTTATCCATTAACTCACTAATTCTTTCCTTTTCCTTCCCCTATTCCGGATTACTCACTTCTTCAGTATTAATCGATTCTATTCTTGACTTAATCAAAACATCTGCATTCCAGAATGTTCTACCGTCTTACTCAAGTTTATATACTTACTCGAAGATCGTGAGCTGCTGTCAGAATACTTTCCAATTCAGTTTCCAAAAATTTTATTTGTCCGTTTTGCATGAAAGCAATAACATTGTAAAGACCAACACTTGTAACACCCGAAATTCCATGCAAACGAATTACGATTTCTCTGCCGGAAGCAATTTGTTCCTGCGATGTCTAAAATGTAATCATTCGGATAGCTTACGGAATTCTTTGCGAAATTACAAAACTATTACGGAATGGCATAAATGCTTAAAGTTCCTATCTTCCACGGAAATTATCCACTACTCTGAACTCATCAAGTTTTCAGTAAAGCCATACTTGTTCTTGATAATACTTTAATTAATGTGTATATAATTTATTTATTAATCAGTTTAACGATATCGTCGCAAAATTTACTTATAGAATTTTCCGGAAGAAAAATGTCTATGAAATATATGGAAAGGAAATTTAATACTCCAAAGTAATAATGCTTCAAAGAGTTTTATATTTATAAGATCTGCTAGAAAAAGTAACCGATACAATTCTTCATTAATCGTCAATTTTTGCTCAATAAATATTAATTAGCATAAATATACTTTAATATACCTGTGCTAAAATGAGCTTGCGTAGAACTTCGGAGAATGCGGCAAGTAAACTTGCCGGTGCACGGCATGAATATCCATTTTCAAGTACAACTCTTGCTGGATTTCTTAAACCGGCACTTGCGGACCAATTTAAGTAAGCATTAGCTTCAATTCGACCATGTTGAAGTTCATTCTAAAATTAAAATATTTATAATTTAAAATTTCTAATTTGCTAAATTTGAATATTTGTCTCGAAAATTCTTCATTCCATGCTTGAAATTGTCTCTAATAAACTTTTCATAAATTCATTACACTTTACTTTAGTGAAAGTGAAGTTTAGTGAAGGATTAAAGTTATCCTCTTGAAATAAACATCAAATTCATTGTTAATTAGTAATTAATCTTGCTAATACTATTTTAGGTTACTTTTAATTTGGATTGGAATTTTGTAATTTTTGGACAGCTGCCAATATCTCAATCAAATTTATGAATATAATAACTTTTGAGGGATATTTTAAAAAACATTTGATCATTGATTATTTTTCCCTTTTTTATCGGAAATTTTGTTTGATGTAATTGAGATGATCCCTAATAAATTAATTATGATTATTAGATGATAAGATATGGGGAACCTGCGAAAAATGCTTGCGAACTCCCCCCGGCACAACCCAGACGACATCGAGCATCAGTGGCCGCCGTGGTTGCGTCTGTCGCGTCAAGCCGGACCACATCCGATCGAAGTAAGCAAATGATTTCTGGAGCAATTCGAAGTAAATAAATACTATTTTCTAACTTAAAAATTTGCATATTGTCACGTGGCACTTTTTTTTTCACTCATTGATTTGAATCATTCTTAGCATTAATCAATAATGCATTCTCTGATCAAGTAATACCTTCGAGTAATATTATGGAAAATAAATAAATAAATCAAGTTGATAAATAAAATATTTAAAAAGTATATTTAAAAGTATATTTAAAAAGTATATTTATTCTTGAAAGTATATTTAAAATTAAATAGGCTAAATTCCTTTCCACAAGTTTAGGTTTCCCAGATATTTTAACTCAAAAATATATTTTGCAATTTTCTAAGCATAAATATTCCTGTAACTTTCCCAACTTTCTTCACCGTTACTTTTATCTTAACTTTAACTTTACCTTTATCTAAATAAATACAATAATCTTTTTTTTTTTTAATGAAAGTAATTAATTTTTATCGGAAAAAAGCATACTTCGAACTTTTCTTAGATAGAATTAATTAATTATTTCAGAGTAAAAAAACAAGAACAATTCGTTTCTCCATTTTCCATCTTTCGTCTCACTTTTTTTTTCCTTTTCTGATAAGTAAAAATAGAATTTCAAAGTAACAAAGGAAATTTTATTTATAGATTAGAATCTTTTTTTACTAGAAAATTATTAGGTGAGGAAAAATTGAGACAACAAACTGAAATTAAAGTATTAAAAAGTAATAAAAAATATTTCCAAAAAGAAAAAAACTCTTTCAAATGGATAGAAAATTGAGATTTGAACGAAATTTTCGAAAAAGTAATTATAATGATCGGAAATTTAAAAAAAAAAAAACTGATCGTTTCAAATTTTCCAATCACTTAAACATAAAAATCATTTTACTCATCTCATATTAATTTCATATCTAGGAACCGATTATTGCTGTTATTATGATAATAGTGATAATAAAAAAATACGATACCTTTTTATAATTCTATGAAATTAAGTAATAAATAAAAATTACTGAAATAACCTAAAAATATTTGATATAATACAAATATTTACTTGAAAAGTTAAAATGATAATTCATTGTCGTATATTTTTTATGGATTAATTAAAAGTATTCATCTGATTGTTACTTTTCTTTTACTTACGATTATTAACTTGCTTATGATTATTCATGATTTGTTATAATTATGATTTTACTTATGATTTTCTTTTACATATTATTAATACATTTTATAGTATTTATCATAGCTTTGATAATTATCGATAATACTGCAATCATGAAATCATGAAGTTGTAATTATTAAATTTGCATAATCTAAAATAATTTTTGAAATTTTTTTTATATATAATATCAAATAGTTTTTATTTCTCTATTCCTAATATGATGTATTTATATTTAGAATTGATTAATCTCGAATATTTCAACTCATTTATAACTCGCCTTACTTTTCTGCTTTTAATTACTTAAATTATTTATTGTTAATAATTAATTACTAATTAATAATCAATTACTGAAATTGGTCAATTAATATGTGTGTTACTAGTAATTTTATGATTATCAATTTTATACTATAATTCTTTTCATAAGTTTTTATCATTTAATAATGTTGATAACAGTTGAGCTAAATGCTTAATCATACCTTATTGTTATTGATAAATAACTTATCGGAAAGTTTAACATTTCATATTTTAATGTTTCTACAGAGCTGAACACATATGAGCAATGATTTATTGCATCGATAAATGATTTTTCATTTTTCAAAAACTTAGGAGAGAGAGAAATAACGGAGAAAGGGAAAAAGAAGAAAAGGACAGAAAAGAGAGAGAGAGAGAGAGAGAGATAGAGGAGAGAGATGGTAAAAGAGAAAGAAAACGATAAAATTAAATTCAAAAAAAAAGATTTCGATTTTATTAAACTGATTTGCTATTTCTTCATTTCAATATTTTTCATGAACAATAACTTTTTTCATGCATTTTTCTTTCATGTTTCTTACCTTTTTTAACTTTATAAAATTGAAATATTTCAAATAGAAATTATTATTGTGAATATTTTTCGACGACGTATTTAAATTCATAAAAACATTTTAAGTTCAAATTTCAGGTTATGGCGTTTGTAAGGACGAAACTTTGAATTCATTTTTATAGCTTAACAACTTTTTATAATTATATTGAAATTTTTAAGTAAGCAAAATTTTTCTATCAAAAAAAACTTTATAAAACTTCATCAATATACTAATTTGCATCAATATACTAAATTGGAATTTGAATTTAAAAAGGAAATTAAAGGCTGAGTACTTTTGCCTTCAATGTGTATGCAAATTTTTTCACTTTCTACTGCTAACCAATATATCTAATAATTATCATATTGATTACTTACACGTAGGTTCTAGAAAATTCTAGAAAAAGTTCACTAATTGATTTTTTTCTCACACACAGGAAATTAAATCAAATTGGAATTTAATAATTTAAAGTTAAAGGAAGAAAAGAATCGAAAAAACTCAACTCGTTACTGATAACTAATGGATGATAAACAAATTTCAATATGGATTTAACAGTACTTAACGAGAAGCAACTTCAAGAATTTGTTCGAATTGTTGCAGAAGATTTCAAATTTAAATATGAAACACTGCAACAATTACATGCCAAAGTAATTAAATTGATTATCATAAATCAATTATATTTTATTAGCAAATTTAATCATTCATTTAATCAAACAACTGATAACGTTAAAAGCGTAGAAAAGTATAAAAGAACCAAAAATATTGGAAATTAAATGAATTAATTACAATTAATATTATTATCGATTACAATTACAATTAATTTTAATCACAATTAATGTGACAATTTTAATTATTATTTTATAAAAATTTATTTGTCTTAGAAATTTTTGCGGATTTTTCTAAAACTCTCTTAACAATTATTTATTTAATTTCACTAATTAAACATCTTCCATAAATTATATAATTAAAATATAAATACATATACTTAAAAATATATAAAACATATAAAGTTCAATGATCGTAAACAAAAAAGAACAATCATCAACATAATTTTATGATTTTTTTTTTGATTTATATAATCATTTCATAAATAAATAATGCGAAATAATTACATACTTAATATCAGAAATTAAATTTTTACTCTTTTTTTAGGAATCATAAACCATTAAAAATATATAAAACATATAAAATCCGATGATCGTAAACAGAAAAGAACAATCATCAACATAATTTTATGATTCTTTTTTTTTGATTTATATAATTATTTCACAAATAAATAATGCGGAATAATTATATACTTAATATCAGAAATTAAATTTTTACTCTTTTTTTAGGAAATAGAAACTATTAAATTAATGGTAAAAATTGCGAGAAGCTCACCGCAATATAGCAATAATGATTGCTTACAAATGATTAATGTATTTGAAAATTCGTTTATTTCAAGTGATCAGTGCAAGCAACTTTGGCATATCAATGAGGATAACTTATGCAAATTACGCATCATTATGAGGTAATGATATGAATTAGGTAATCAGTAAGCATGAGTTATACAAATTATCACGCAACAACCTTAAAGTAGTAATACAAAATTCATCAACCAAGAAGAAGATGATGAAAGAATCGAGGAAAAAATATAAGTATCAAGCAGAATAATCAATTATAGAAACAATAAAATGATTTTAAAAAAAAGAAAAACTTTCTCAAGAAAAGTTAAAATTAGAAAAAGTATATCATCAAATTATTGTTGCTATTATTTAAATTAAAAAATAAAATCTCTGAGTTAATTAATTTTATAGTATACAAATATAATTATTGTATCAAACAATTCTATTTGTATACTATAAAATTAATTACTAGAAATTACTTATTTCTTTAAATTTCCTTTTTTGTTTAAAGTATTTTTGTACTTTTGTACTTTTGTATTTTTGTATTTTTCTTTTTTGTATGTAATTTTACAGTTGTTTAAAGCAGAAACGTAAGGAATGGCTAATTTTTTGTCCATTTAAGAGGGAACAATTTGGTCATGCTAAATATTTATGCAAATGTCCATCCATGAATGATAACGTATGTTTTTTTTTTGTTTTAGAAAATTTTAATTTTTAGTTTTTCATAATTTTTTTATTCAAAGTTTTAAAATTACAAAAAGAAATAGCAAAATGAATAATTGTAGAATTTCTTTTTTCTTCTATTATTTCAATTTATTAATGAATTCTAAAATAGTATTTTGGGAGTAAACAAAACTTTAACTTTAAATAAAAGTAAACAAAAAACATTGTAGGATGGATGGTACTTACGAGCTATCTTGGAATTACATATTAATTACAAATTGAGCACTCAAATTGATATGGCATATGTTTGTAATTTTTCAACAAGTAAGTAAGTAAATGACAGATATTCATGAAATAAGTAATTAAAAACTTGAATTGATTTTTTTTTTCATCTGTAAATTTATAATATAATTTAACATTGCCAATTTCATTTTGTTCTTTAATACAAGTTTATATAAAATATTGAAAATGCTCAGTTATTCCATGCAGCAAAATTATTAACGCATGAAATACTAATAAGATGTTCATTAGAAATAATTAATTAATTTCAATCTATCACCACTACTACTACTACTACTACTATTATGCTCATTTATTCCATGCAACAAAATTATTAACTTGTAAAATCCTAATAGGTGTTCATTAGTATTAATTAATTAATTAATTAATTTCAATCTATTACCATTTTAATTTAACGGTGTATATTCTTTTCAAAATAGTTGGAGTGCTGAATAAATGTCGTCAAAAATTCATCAAACTCCTGTCGACATATAATCCATCGAAGCCATTTCAACACATCGATGATGCTATCAATGATATTGAAGTAAATAATTTGCAAGTATTTTATCTAATAATTTCATGATTAATTAAAAAGCATGAATTGTTTGAAAATTTATTAGATATGGTGATAAGCACTGATAAATTATAAGCAAATTTATATTATTCCTCTTATTTTAAGCACATATCTGATAACTGATAAGCAAATTTATATTATTCCTCTTATTTTAAGCACATATCTGATAACTGATAAGCAAATTTATATTATTCCTCTTATTTTATCACCTAGATAAAAAATCGATAATCAGAATGATTTGCATTATTTTTTTCATGTAATTGAAAGTTACTTATTTTTATCACGTATATATATATATCGTTGATTTATTTACACGTACGTTTTGTAAAGTATTAGCATATTAGCTTGGAAGTATTAGCATATTCAAATAGTCTCTAAGCTAAACTATTTCTTTCTAACTAAAAATTTAATATTTAAATTTGAAAGAAAAGAAAAAAAAAGGAACATGTAAAATTAATAATTTTTCAGTTGAATGCAATTGAGAACTGTATCGTACAGTGTGTCCTAAAAAAAGATCATTACGATTATTTTCTATTTCTTGCAAATGCCGTCATTTCCGTTATGGTAGGAATATTTGTTACAAAATAATTGATCCAATCATTTAAATTTTGACCAATCATTTAAATTTTGATCAATCATTCAAATTTCAATAATATTTTTAATAGCTTTTATATAAGTGCATAAATTTATTTCTTTTCTTTTTTTCTAAAACTATTTGAATTATTTTGTTTAAATAATTGATAGGTAAATTTTGTGAGAAAAAAGGAAAACGATGAAAATGATTACTTTGTTTAAAGTAAAATTATCAATAAGTTCAATTTCCTATATAATTTATAATTACTTAACTTTTTAGCAATAAGTAACAATATAAAGTTATTCAAAAGTTTCCTATTTTCTATGTAATTTTTGATTACTTAACTTCTTGTTAATGATTAGTATTGAGAAAATCTTTAATTTATTTGACTTATTATCAGTTCTCCTATATAATTTATGATTACTTAACTTTTTAGCAATAAGTAACAATATAAAGTTATTCAAACGTTTCCTATTTTCTATGTAATTTTTGATTACTTAACTTTTTGCTAATGATTAGTATTGAGAAAATCTTTAATTTATTTGACTTATTATCATCAGTTGTTGACAAGTTATTGAATAATTTTAATTTGTAAATTGATGAATAAATCTTGTAAAAATTATTGAACATTATTGATTGATAGAAGAATTCAATTTAAATTTAATTTTTTTTTTTTGGAATTTATAGGTAATGTGATCGAATGAATTATTTTATCGTTCCAATTATATTTTGCAGATTTCAAAACGAGCGGTAAGCATGGAAATGAATTCATCGAAATTTGGAAGGATCACTAGAAATTTGTATAAATCATCTAAAAATAGCGTATAAATTTTTATTTTCCTTCAAATTAACTTGAATGAATTTTATTAAGCATGCAATAATTTTAATATAATTAATTTATTAATTAGTTTCGAATAACTTATACCATATGAAGTAAAAGTGATTTTTCTACATTTCATTATTTCAATAAGTTAAATGAGAAAAATATGGAAGGGAAAAATTGGGTTTAAATTAAAAAGCTTATTCTCATATGAAAGATATAATTCAATTAAATTTATTAATTTTAATCGTAAAATTTGAACTAACTATCAAACATACTTTCGTATAATTTAACGAGCAATGAGCAATCATCCCTCAAGAAGCATAAAAAAATCGAAAAAGCAACATTATTGGATAATATTAGCTTAGACTGCGAGATAGAATGGAAAAAATTTCAACGAATGAATTCATCATTTCAAAGAATTGTAAGCTAAAATACTTTTTTGAAGTTTAATTTTCATGAAAAGTTTTTGGAAGTAAAGTTTTAAAATTATTTTATCGTTAAATTTCTAACTTCTATTATATTTAATTTTATTATAGCAATTATACTTTTTGATTACTTTTTGCTGTTTTTCCTATTACTCATTAGTAACTTTTCTTTTTTATCGGAATCGAAAGTTTCATATGCTAACAGTTTATCAGTAAAAATGCAAAAGAAAAAACGGAATGTACGTACCGGTGATATGATCATATTATTTAGCAAAATTACTTCCGGTAAGTTTAAATCCAGTTCATTGTTGAGGATTTAGTGATTCATTGAAAGTTGCAAATAATTAAAAGTATTCAATTTTAAAAAAGTATTTGAGAATCGAAATTTCTCTAATTCAAGTTTAAATAATTAGGAAAAATAGGCTAAATGAGGATAGGTTTTAGTGACAGTTTGATAAATTATCATAATAAACATTGGATAAGAAAACGCATTAATAATTCTTTATTGAGATACTGAATAATGATTTCGGTATGGATTGATACCGCGATACTAAGTTTTATTCTTGACGATGATATATCATCCGGTATATATGATTCTTAATTGTAAGAGTAATTCTTTAAATCAATAATTGTGGATAGTAATAGGAAATTTTTTATAATTAGAATTTTCATTTTCAAATAGCAATTAGTAACTTTGATATTATTGGAAGTTGAAGGAAGTTGGAGGAATAAAAGAAAATAGAAAATTTTACTATAATTGTAAGAAATTAGTAATTTCAGTTAATTTAGAAAAGTTTGATATTTTTTCAAAATTTTGAAAAAAAAAGTGAAAATGAATTTCAGATAGTTTTGACTTTAACGTTTCATGGTGTAACGGTACAAAAGCGATCACAAATGGTGGTCGATACAGGTATTGGCGGAAAGGTTTCGATTGTTGCCTGGAAATATTCGATTGTGATGTATCAGATTCCGGTGATATCGTATGTGTGGTAGAAGGAATTAACTGTACCGCTTCTGATATTACTGTATTGCATGTAAACGGTATGTGATATTTTTTAACCGGAAAATGATATTTAAGTATTTTCGGAATATATATACTTTGGGAATTTTTACTTGTAGATAAATGGTTAGGAAAGTAAAAAAAAAAAGCAAAGTAATTGTTATCAAGTAATTCATTCTTCCTTTACTCTTACTCTATCAAATTTATTAGAAAAGTTAAGTTATTCAAAATTTTGGAAAGAAAATATTAGATAGTATCGAAGAATTACAGTACAAAAATTATTTCCATTTTAATATAGACGATGATATAGCTGGAATTGAACCGAAATTTCTTCAAGCATTGAAATATGATGAAACTTATGATTGCTTGCAATTGGTATGTCGAGTATCAGGTTACCCGATACCTTATGTTACTTTTCATTTTCGTAATCGTCGTATTATCAGCAATCAACGTATACGTAAGTTTTGAGTAAGTCATTAACAAATTATGTTAAGAAGTAGGAAGAACGATTGATTTTAACTTGTTATTATATTTTGATCAATATTTCATTTTAGATGATAAATAAATAATGATTCTAAATGAATAATGATTAAATAATGATTCTAAATGAATAATGATTCTAAATAAATAATGATTAAATAATGATTCTAAATAAATAATGATTAAATAAATAATGATAAATAATGATGATTCTTAGATGATAATGATAAATAAAAATATAACCTTATCGAATGAAAAATTAAGATGATGAATGAGAGGATGAAGAAATGGAACTCTTGAACTATTGTGCAAAACTCGAGAATACTCGCAAACTTAATTATCAATAGTGGGAATCTTACAGGTAGGACTCCTGGAATGATAATGATCATTTCACTTGCAGATATTGATCGGAAAAATGATTGGTGGATATTACGGATCAATGATTGTACGGTTGATGATGAAGGCAAATATGTTGCCGTTGCAAGGAATCGTATTGGCCAAGTCCAATCAACTTGCTTGGTAATATTAAGCAACAAAAATCCAGTCACCTATATTACTGATGTATAACTTATCATTTTATCAAATTATCAATTACTGCTTTTCAAATTATCATTTAACTAAATGCTTTAAGTGATTTACGGTTGATACTATTTTCTATCAGTTTAACAATTACTTCTATGAAAAGATACGAACAAATTTTCTCTTACAGATCGAGATGAAGATAAAGTAAGATAAGTAAGCAATACTAATAAGTAAGGTAAGAAAATAGCATGTAATGAGTAAAGAAGGAAGGTAAAGGTAGAATATATTACTATAGAGATAAACAGTAATAGAGTAAAGTTATATAAGTATTAAAATATCGAATATTGTAAGTAAAACGATTTATGCACTATCTGAGAAAGTCTTTTTTTTTCATTTTCATGATGAAAATTAACTGATAATTATAAATATATTGAATTACTTTTGTAAAATAAGTGAAATTTACTGATAATTATGATAAGGATTACTTTACTTTATCACTAGTAATATATTCGTACTTTTTCTACATTAAGAGATTTTCTAGATTTTTCTATTTCTATTTATTATTTCTACATTTATACTTTTCTAAATTGCGCAATACGAAAAATAAACAATAAAAGATAGTTATTTTCAAATGTAAGAATAATTCATTTATTCGAAAGACATTGCTATTCAAAATTTAACATTCAAATTTAAAGTTGATTGAGAATTTTCCTCAACCAATAAATCAACGGAATTGAAAGAAAAGAAAAAACTCATAATTATTAATATTTAATAGTTTACTTAAAATTAAAAATGAATTTCAAATATTCCAAAAAAAATTATCTCAAATTAGATACTTTTAGTAAATCTAAACTCAATCAATAAATAAGTATAATCAATTTAAAAATCTTGCATTTTAACATAAAAACAAATTATCATAAAATTGATCCTTTCCTGAAACGTAACACGTGCACGTAACATTTTTTCATATCAATTTTGCCATTATTTTATTTACGTAAAAATCAGACGCATGTAGCAGCTAATACCTCTTCATATCTCTCAGCAAGGTTAAATTCAGACTTATGAGTGGTTCAACAATTCACGTGGTGATTAGAACTATGTTTAAATATAGATATATTATTTGAAATTTAGTTATGTAATTGGATTAATATTAAAACCAACGTGTGAAGTTTATGCAACGCTTCGTTACTTTTCTATTAACATTTTGAAATTGAAAAAATCGTAAAACTTTAACTTCCGTTGAAAGAATGTAAATGATAGAAAATTTATGGTACACCGAGCTAAACTATTTTATTAAAGTTACGAGAACTCTTTAAATTTCTAACTTTAGCGAGTTAAAAGCAAGATTTTGCATTCCGATTGCTTGAGGCTTCAGGAATTCCCGCTACGTCTTTTACAGCTACGACTATTCCACGTGATTCCCTCAGGGAAGAATAAAACGAGTGAAATCAAAAGGTGGTGAAGCGTGATACACGTTCCTAGCTTTGACATAGCTATGTGACTACAAAATTCAAATGTCACGTGAAAACGTGTGAAATGAGTTAAATGGAACTTATTTTAGTTAACACAAAAAGTTTCTGTAACTCGGAATCTTTACATAACCTATATCATTTAAGTAGCAGTTGTTGCTTCATGTTTAGCAATTAATGACCTCTATTGATTATCTAAGAATTGACCTTTCACTGATTAAGCAGTTTAGCATCAAAAAAGGAAAATAGCAACAAATATGAACGAATCAAACAGATCTGAAATTTGTAAACATTTTTGTTTATCTTGCAAATAACTTCATGATAATTTAATTACGATAAAGTTTAAAAACAATTTAATATCATTTTAAGCATTTTTAAAATTATTTTTTAAAATCAAAGTGGAAAATAGAGAGAGTAATATTTGAAGAAAACTTGAAATGATATCAAGTTTTGATCTTTTTTAAATACAATAAGCAATTAAAATTAATTCTATTTCAGGAAATATAATTTAAATCTTAAATTTTACGAGAGATATTATGAATAAAAAAAACTAATAGATTTAATTTCCGATAACAATTCTGGCTAAAAGTTTTATTATTTACAATCTGAAGAAATTTTACGTGAGAAGCTTACCGATATTTAAAAGTATGACTATACGTTTACATCATAAGTATCATATGTTTAAAAATAGTGACGTACGTAAACTTCACACGTAAAATAAATCACCGTATATTTGAAAGTAATAAAGTATCATGCATCTCGAATCAATACTATGAAATCTACCATAAAGTTATTGTGAAAAGATACTATATATGAGATAATCAATGATATCATTACAAAAATATCATAAGCTTACAATACGGAAATGCTACCGGACGTTTAAGCTCCTGATAGTTCAATTCAGAAAATGAGAATTATCTCTGGAAGTTAGCTAACTTTTTAAATTTGCATAAATTTAATTTACTATACAAATTATCAATTCCTCAAAATTTCTATATAAAATTATTGCAGTTCTAATAAATTTCATTTCTCATTTATTAATAACAGCTAATTGGTTGTATTCCGTTGGATTTCCGATGGCTGAGAAGAATTGTGACGTGACGTTTAAGACGTATTGTAATGCCATTTGTGATAGTAATGTTGATGATGTACTGTGTGATTGCAGCATTATCACCGATGATAATGATAAGTATGGGCTATCACTATGATAAGAAGAAGCATTCTTTATTATAACTAAATCAAATATCTCTTTTTTTTTCTTTTAGTTAAATTTTTCCTTTTCATAGTAAGGATCAAAGTAATAGTATATTACTATTAATATG
>JABVXU010000532.1:0-36722 GCA_013365365.1 Cruorifilaria tuberocauda
GAAATTGAATAAGCGGAAAAATTATCATATCATATTGGATAGTTAAAGAATTTTTAACAAATTCAAATTAGCAATAAACTAAATTGAATGGATAATTTAAAAATGAAATAAATGACGACATTTGCGCATGTTCTTTCAGAAGGTTAATGCCACACATCAATACAAGTTGTGATTTTATCATGATCAAGAAAATGTCAAATGGTTATTGATCGGGAACAATCTCAATAAATCTAAAGATGTATATCGACATTAGTCGAGAAAAGCATTATGTGTTCAATGTGCAGTTAATGTTTCCTACAATGATAAATGAATAAATAGAAAAGGACGGAGAGAGAGAGAGAGAGAGAGAGAGAGAGGGAGAGGGAGAGGGAAAGAGAGTAAGAGAGAGGGAAAAAGATAAGGTGTAATAAACGATATCATAGCAAAAGTAGACATTTCGGATCCCTTCAATACGATGATAATTGATTATTGCCAATGAGAGGGGAAAAGAAGGAAAGGGAAGGAATAGGGAGGGAGAGAGAGAGAGAGAGAGATAAAGTGTAATAACAATAACAATCATAGCAAGTAGACATTTTGGATCGCTTCAAAAAGATGATAATTGATTGTTGGCAATGAGAGGAGAAGAGAAAAGAAGAGAACGGAAGGTAAGAGAAGAGAGAAGAAGAGAGAGAGAGAGAGAGAGAGAGGGAGAAAAGGAAGGGAAGAAGGAGTGATGCGTTCTTTCCATTCATAATCTTTCACTTTCTTCTGATGTCCTTTCAATCTTCGGTTATCGTTTAAATTGGTTAGAAAAAAAAAATTCATTTTTTCGATTTTATATTAATTCCTATTTAGTACTCATTTATTTATATTAATTCCTATTAATTACTCATTTATTTGTATTAATTTCTATTAGTATGTCTAAGATATGATAGCTTATGTCGTATAGAAATTTAAGTAACTATTCTGTTTTATTAGATAAAATTCGTTTTTTCGATTTTATATTAATTCCTACGAATTACTCATTTATTTATAATAATTTTTATTAATTATTCATTTATTTATATTAATTTCTACTATTTATTCATTTATTTATATTAATTTCTATTAGTATGTCTAAGATATGATAGCTTATATCGTATAGAAATTTAAGTAACTATTCTGTTTTATTGGACAAAATTCGTTTTTTCGATTTTATATTAATTCCTATTTATTATTCATTTATTTATATTAATTCCTATTAATTGCTCATTTATTTGTATTAATTTCTATTAGTATGTTTAAGATATGATAGCTTATATCTTAGAGAAATTTAAGTAACTATTCTGTTTTATTAGACAAAATTCATTTTTTCTGTTTTATATTAATTCCAACTAATTACTCATTTATTTATATTAATTTCTATTAGTTATTTATTTATAGTAATTTCTGTTAGTATGTTTAAGATATGATAGCTTATATCTTATAATAGAAATTTAAATAAGTATTCTGTTTTATTAGAATATCTAAAAAAGTATCTATTCTTTATACTTCAATTAATTAATTAATTAATTAATTATGCAACGTCCTTTTATTCGATAGATATAACAGTAATGATTAGTTGTTTTAGAAATGTATATTAAAATGAATTATCGATATGTTAATAATCTGATATCTATAATAGTAGATATTTATTCATTTGTTTAAATTTATATCAAATGAATTATCGATTACAGCGGCATGCATTGTATAATAATTGTAGTAAAGGGTAAACTATATTTATTTGACATATTGATAATATGATAATATTATCATTATGTATTAGAATTTTTTCCTGGTAGGAATATTTTTGTTAAATTTCGTTTTTTTTTTCTCTTTTCTTCTTATTGGTTAATTTAATAATACATTGGAAAGTAATTATGATATATCATTTGTTGCGATCCCATGACCTGATTTTAACGGGAAATCCGATAATCCTCAATTCATTTAATATGCGTGAAAAAATTATGGGTTAGAGAGGAAAGAGTGAAAGAGATGATTATCAGTATTAAATTCTTTTTAGCGAGTTTTCAGGTGAAATAAATTCAGACTAGTAAGGAAAGAGCGTAAGACAAACATTCGCTGAGATCAGAGATTATTGAATAAACTATTTGTTACTGAATTTTTTATAAATATAATTTAGTAAGCTCAAGTATTGCATTTTCATTCTATTTTCTATTCAGTTAACCTCATAATATAGGCGGTTGGATAAACATTCATAAAGTTTTCAATTTTTTATTTAAAAAAAATTTGCGATATGGTGTTTGTTATCAGTGTTAAATGTTTAATTTTTGATTCATATGAATAAGCAATATTTGATCTTTTCAGTGTACTGTCTGTTTGCTCTTTAATTGCTACAAGCACAATCTATTGTAATAATTTGCTGTAATAGTAAGTGTTACTGTTTTGGAGCATCAACTACGATCGTAGCAGAAGTTAGTAGTAGCAATATCAACAGGATACAATAACGGCTGGAAAAATCGAAACTAATGTGGTATAAATATTGTTATTAAATGTGAAAGATTGATACGATAATCGATTATGAAATTTGAATTTAACGATATGAGCTATGATTAAATTTAACATTGATAATATAGGTAAGTAAAATATAGACATAGTAAACGTGATATCAAAAAGTTATTTGTAAGCTTTTAAATTTTCCAATTGGCGCGATCAGTTTGGAAATGTGAGAGAAACAATGTAAGATTCATTCTTCATTCATGACATTCTACATGACAACAGTCTCAAACAGCACGCATTTTTGTGACAAAAATTGGAGCATTATGATTCATATAACTTGTTATTCCAATATTTAATCATCAAGTCTAATTTTTTACTGTCTAGAAAAGTTCAGGATAAAAAAAAGAGCACTTGAATAATGAAAGGAGATCAGCTGGTCAACTGTTATGATTTTCATTTTCATAATATCACCAATGAAAATGCACTGTTTGAGGTTATTGTCATGAAGACTGAATTTTACATTAGCGAACTTTTTGGGTTTTTCCTTTTTACGATAATATAAACGGATGAAAGGATTTTTGATATAAATTTTAAATTTTGCATAAAGATAGGGTTCCATTCAAAAGCAAAGTTTATATTAAGCAGATTTACTTCTTTTTAATGTGATATTTTTGTCCCATCTTCTAAAGAAGAGTTTTACAATGTACTTAGAGGAACTAAGACGATTCGGACAAAGAAAAAACTTTGCAGTTTGGAATTTATTTTCTGTAGCGACAATTCCAATAATGTTCTCGTTTGCAAAGTTGTAAAAATAGAAACCATAACAGATTTTTTTACTTCTTATTCCTTAGTCAAAACCGTCCTAATGATCTTCGACAATTGAAGCAATTGATATTGAGTAATTTTATGGAAATAACTGTTCCAGTAAAATGACAAAATGCCATATATCAATTGCGGTTAACGGTTGAATGGTCCTAGATTAAGAGTTTAAAGCATTTTTTAATGTACGAGGAAAGTTAAAACGAAATTGAATAGATATCAATAGAATGGTTTAGGTTAGCTAATCTGCTACTAGGATTTTAACCTAATAATCTCGATTCCTCTAACCTTGGGAATCATGCAATTGAGAAAAGTCATAATTATTTTTAGTGAAATGAAACGTTTTAAATTGTTAGAATTATTTTTGTATTTGTTTTGCACATATATTTCCGTTTATGTGATAGATTAGCAAAAATATTCTGAAATGAATTTGACTGCAATGAATTTTTGGCAGGACTATTATGCCACATCAATATTACCATCAAGTTCAAATGGTACTGGTAGCATAGATCGGATTAGAAGACGAACACAAACACAATCCATTTATCATAGCATCTATTCCAGTAAATTGCGTCATCAACGAAATCGAAATAACATGGAAGATTCTATGGATTTTATTCCAAGTGGCATCACTAGTGGTATGTATTAAATTTTCTTATAATTTTCTTTGCCCAATCATTCACCGATATCTGCTAACTTTTGTAAAGGATAAGATTGTTTATCTCATTTAATCTGTTCGATATCTAATACATATTCTAAATTATTCGTTTGTTTTTTCCTGAAACATTGATGTTTAGATTCACCAGTAGTAAGCTGTTCAAGCAGTTATATACTTGCACAGCGTTTGGTATCATCACCAAGTGTTACAACATCACCGCTAGTTAATAGCGGTTCAAATATTCTAGAATCTACTGAATTTCATGATGGTTTACATGCAAATGTCGTTCTCGCTAATATGTCACATTTTCGAGATGAAAAATTCATGTGTGATATTGAAATTGAGGTATGTGCAGCTATTAGCTTATCAAGTACAATTTTAACAAAATTTCTTACCACAGTAATGAGAATATTATTGGCTGCGGGACAATTTTTTAATTTTATGGCTTCGAATTGCATATTACTTTCTATCCATGGAATTTTATTTAAAAAAAGAAAAAAAAACATCGAAAGACTGGAAAAGCTTTTAAATATAAATGCAGTAAGTATTTATATTAGGTGATATATAATATGTGGGTTGATAGTATGCTCTCTCGAGCTTATTTCTTCCAATATCGTGAAACTTTTTTCGGATTGAATATATTTTTATTTCGCAAATAGTGATTGTAAATTTATCCTTCGATTACTAATAATACTAATATTATTTGACAATTAAAAGTGGCAATAGACAATTTCCTTTGTTGACTATGGATCATTAGAATAATCATTTCAAAGTTTGAACGAAGATTTGAAAAAGTTAGTTGAAATAGAAAATCAGAATAATGCAATTGACAAAACGTTCCGTATTAGGAAGGTCATGAGATTCCTTTTCTGATTGACAATTCTGCTCTTTGGTCGATGGTGAGATAACCGGTATAAGAGTAACACTATATGTATATATATATAACGCTTCGTTGAGTGGATAAGTGAATAAAGAGACATACAGTGTATATATAATGCAATTGTAAATCTTTTAGACATATAAGAGATAAAATCAATGATAAATTATTTAGACATATAAGAAATGAACGAAATGGTTAGTTAGTACAACGATCGTAAAATTGTTTATAGAGAAAGCTGATGTAAAAAGGGAAATTATTTAATATTTGTTCATAATAGATATGTTACATTATTCTTTGCGGTTTTTCATAATAGCACAAAATTTTCATCTTTTTAGCATCAAGAGTATTTAAAATAGATTGCTAGTTTTCGATTTGGTTAGGTATAAAACTGATTAAAGAATATAAATTCAAGAGATAATTTTTGTTGTATTTGATGAATGAACGGAAGCGTAACATGTTTAAGATAAAGAGGATACACTTTCGTAGAAGTTTGATGAACAACAATCACCAAGTGCTGCTCTCAATTCATATATTTTTAGGTTGAAGGGATCACTTTCAGTGCTCATCGATATGTTCTTGCTGCAGCTATACCATATTTTCATTCAATGTTTGCATCTGAAATGATTGAATCACGTCAAAGCAGAATTGCTATTCAGGTTTATTTAGAGTTTTTTTGTTTTTTTTTTTTTGCTTAGTCATTTATTAAGCAAACTGATTGCTGCTCTCCTTTCTGGCATTTTACAGATAAATGCACCTCATCAATTTGCATTCTAAAAAACGATTTTGTCATATATGATGATTGACACAGTATTACATTGTACATATCTGTTTACTTTTATTTTATAGGATATCCCTGCTGTAGCTTTTCAACAACTTCTGGATTTCGCATACACTAGCAGAGTTCATATCAATGGTGATAATGTTCAGCAGCTGCTATATGCCGCGAGCATTTTGCAGGTAGTTGTTTCAATTTTTTTAATAAATAATGCAATGTAGCTTTTAATCAGAAATACAAGAAGTTTGTCCACGTTCAAGTGAGATATTTTTTTTTTTTTTTGTAGATGGATACAGTATGTGGTGCATGTCAACGTTTCTTAACACAGTATTTAACAACCGCCAATTGCCTTTCTATTCGTCAATTCGCTGAACAGCATAATTGTATCAGCTTGATGTCATCTGTTGATGACTTTGCAATGGAGCATTTCCCAGTAAATTTTATCTGATATTCAAATTAAAATTTTTGATAATATATTATTTTAAAGTTATGTACATGTTCAGGAATTACGAGTGCTTCCGGATTTCATGCGGATACCATTTGGTCATTTAATTGATCTTCTAAGTAGTTCTGATCTGAAAGTAAACAACGAGCAAGAGGTTATTTCTCTTTTAGAAAAATAAATTATAGCAAATGGTGGGTATTGCTGGCAAAGAATGAATGAGCGTTTTGTAAGATGCAAGACAAGGGAATGAATGGCTGAACTTGTTCGCGCGGTGAAATAGTAGCTGTCAAATCGGATTTATCTTTAATATGCTGAGTTTTTTCGACAATAATTTTTGATTCTATTATAGAGTTTTTTAGGTTTTCGAAACAGTAATATTTTGGGTAGAGGAAAACATTGAAGAACGAAGAGGTTGCTTACCGGATTTACTTGCTCTCGTTCGTCTACCGCAGTTACCCACTGCTTACTTTTTAAACAAAGTGAAGAAACATCCTTTAATTATGGTATGTCCCCTTATTACTTAAAAAGTTACCAGTCTCATTAATAAAGAAATTACTGCAATTGTTATTTGTTGATTAGAAGCAAACGAAAATTTAAAACTCAGTGAAAAAATTCAGGAATTAAAAATTTCAACCCTGCAACTTTTCAGGAATGTGTTCGTTGTCGCGATTTAGTAGCAGATGCTATGTGTGAAATGATGCGTGCTCAGATTGGCCCTGGAATCAATAGTATGGAGAGTACATCGTTCTCACCAATATTTTCTACTCCAGGCACTGCAAACTTCCAAGGTATTTGAGTCATACTTTTTTTTTCTTCTGGAATTCTTCCGAAAGAAAATAGATTTACTTCATTTCGATGAGTTGATTGACTTCTTACTCTTAGAAAAAAAGGCTTTCCAAAATCTTAATGGAGTTTTAAAAGTGATCGAAATACAGGTGTTATAACGGACATAACAGACAAAACACCAATAAAACATGTTTATGCGCCAACACCTTCTTTTGGAGTATGGACAAATTGTAGACCGAGGAAAAGTGCGGCAGGTGTTATATTTTGCGTTGGTGGACGAGGTGATTTCTGATTCATTCTGTTTGTTTACTATACTTTATGTTATGCATATAGAAACCACATTTTTGATATCAGAAATTCAAAAACCGTATATTTTGCAGGTACATCGGGTGATCCGTTTCGTTCAGTGGAAGCATATGACTGGCGACGTGATAGGTGGTTTTCGATAAGTGACATGAATATCCGGCGGCGACATGTTGGTGTAGTTAGTGCTCAGGGGAAACTGTTAGTTAAATAGCTAATTCAAATTTCAATTTTTTAAAAATATGCGACAGCATTGCTCAAATTATCCGTCTTTGCCTTCTAAAAGATATTGTGGTGGGAATTTTGAGGGAAAGAAAATTTTATTTCACGAACAGTAAGATTTATTTGTTGAAAGATTGATGAGATAGAATGTTACAGTTGATAGCGGTGAGAAACGAATTTCTTCTGTTTCTAATGAATGATTCTATATGGAAAATGCTCTTTTTTTGGTTAGATGAGATTTTCTCTCAATTAACACTACCTATATACATGTTTTATACATTGGGAGCCATAAAGAAAAAGAAAAATGATAAATCAATCGGTGATAATAATAAGGTAGACATACATAAGATGCATGAATGGCATATGGAATGTCACGTAGACATATAGAGATAAATGAATGAAATATCGCATAGTAGATAACACATGATAAAGAGCTGATGGGAAAAGCAGGTATTTACTATAAAAGAAAAAGAGCTGAAGAAGGAATTTATTTGATGTTATTGGGGCTATATCATATTAATGATTTTATTTTGTGAAATTTCTTCGATTCTTCGAAATACCGTGAAGATTTAGCTTTTTGCTATTGCATAATTTGTTGTGGTTTTCAAAATTCAAGTGAGCAATAAAATTGAAGAGTAGTTCTTAGTGTCGATGAGGAAAAAATCGTAAAATTCAAAATGACGGTATAACTTGTAGCAAATTGTTAAACAGCTAAATACCTACTTCTGATATTTTTTCCAAATTTTAGAATACTTTTTTCGGTGGAGAAGCGATTTCTAAAACATTTTGGAACTTTTTTCGTTATAATTCCATTAGTCGGGACAAAATTATTTGCTTACGAAAGTATTTAACTTTTTTTCACTTTGTTTTGGTTGATTTAGTTATGCAATTGGCGGACACGATGGAACAAATCACTTAAGTTCTGCTGAGTGTTTTGATCCTGCTACCAATATGTGGCATACCGTTGCTTCCATGAATACCCGTCGTAGAGGAATAGCTGTTGGAGCTTTAGAAGGTGCAATATATGCTGTTGGTGGACTTGATGACACTGCGTGTTTCCAGGTATGCTTTTATTTTGTTTATGTTTTCGTTTTTGTTGCTTTGTTTTCAGCAGTTTATGACTTATTTTCTTCCATCATAATGACATAAAATATCAAGTTTTAGAAGTTTAACTTTATGCGGACGAAGTCATATTAATTCGTACCATATGTTCTCTACTATAGAAATGCCCAACCCTTGGAAACTTAAATTTCTCTTCGATTTAAGTTGATTTTAGGCCAAAACTAGTCTCGCATGATGGTTAATAAATTGTTTCCTTGCAGACCGTTGAAAGATATGATATTGAGTCAGACAAATGGTTAGGTGTAGAGCAGATGAATGTGCAACGTGGTGGCGTTGGCGTTGCTGCTGTAGGTAAGCTTGCTTAAACTAAATTCTATTCAGTGAGAAAACATTCCTATTTTAATCCTTTTTCTTTAGGTAAATATTTGTTTGCGGTTGGTGGTAATGATGGAACTTCATCACTCGATTCATGTGAACGATATGACCCTCTTCTGAACAAATGGAAATTAGTTGCAAGCATGCAACACCGAAGGTTTATTATACAATTAGAAGATTATTATCTAGCTTTTGCAACATTTTATGAAATTTAAGTAAAATTAGACATTTTTGTCCAAGGGAGTGTTTACGGTGATATAATCTAGATTTCGTTCCTATCGTACTTACCATATATAATCTCAGTTTTTTGTTAGGGATGTTTTTCTTATTGGTTTTATTATTTTTGAAATGAAAACGAAAATAGGTTTTGCATTCCAGATCCTTTATTTAGCACCTTAGGTGCAAATATTTGCTGCATAGCAGAGAGCCATATAGTAAATTTTGAAAGTTTTTCAGAATTTTTTCTGAAACTGAAAATTTTTGCTATAGGGCTGGTGCTGGTGTCACAGTACTTGATGGGTGTTTATACGCAATTGGTGGTTTCGATGACAATGCACCATTACCCTCGTGTGAACGCTACAATCCAGAAGATAATACTTGGACATTGTTATCACAAATGTCGTGCCCTAGAGGTTTGATTTTGCTTTCCACGGCGAGACCGAATTTGAACTGCCATTTTGGAAAACTTTGTTTTTTAAGGTGGTGTCGGTGTTGCATCTATGGGTGGGCGAATTTATGCAATCGGTGGTCATGATGGTGTAAGATATTTGAACTCTGTCGAAGCATACGATCCAGTTACTAACCAGTGGTCTTCGGTGGCTATTATTAGCCAGTGCAGGTAAATTATTTATATATATATGAGAGAAGACTATGACGTTACGATTGTTTTTATTTCAGAGCAGGTGCAGGCGTTGCGTGGGCAGACTGTCGTGTTGACACTCTATTACGACCACCATCAATGGCTCTTGGAAAAGACAGCGGTTGTGCACCGTGTGTTACGGGAGTTGCCCATTGCGTTTAATCTTTCTGATTTTTTCTGCAACACAATATTCCTGGAATTTATAAGTTACTGATTAAATAGAAACGAGAATTTGCTTATTTATTTAGATTTTGAAATTCGGAAAGAAAATATGAGGAACAAATTGAAAATGTGAAAGTGTTGAAAAAGGAGATTTTTTTCTTCCTACTTTTCTCTTTTCTTCTGATTTTGGACAAAGCTGAAGTAAGGGAAATTTATTGGAAGTAAGTCACAAAAAACAACTCAGTTTTGTGACTATTAACAAATGTGTTGTTGAAAAATGACAAGAATATTTAACCAGATTGACAATCTATCTATGTCTGTGACAAACTGCTTCTAATTTCTATTTTGTTCAAACAAGAAAACTTTGTTTCTGCGAATAAAATTAGCTATCGTCATTGTTTAGCTTTAGATTATTCTTTTATTTAGTATTTTAACATATTCACTTTATGATCTTTCTCATTATTTCATTACAATCATTTATACATGTTTAGTTTATAGTGGGAAATAGCTTTTTCAAGATAACTTGTCCTTTAGCTTGATCAAGAAAGTCGCTGTTTATGTAATCTTGAAAACTGAAATCTGGTTTTCACCAATTTTTTAGAAGATACAATAATAGTTTAAGACGCAATATTGGCCAAACTTTGAAGCGTATTACTTCCCAAATTGTTACGATATAAATTATGTAAAACTGTTAAAAATTTAAATTTATGAGAGATAGTGTCCTTTAGCTCAATGGAAACCACTAAAATATTAGCAAATTTTATTCATAGCTTGAATAGTGTGTAGATCGTGTCAGATGTAGAGCTGTATCAAAAATACTGACTGCAGATTGATTTAATAGGTTCATCGTGTACGGTGACTAGGAATTGTGATTTAGGAATTGCTTTACTCAGCAAAAGCATGTTTCCGGTGTCTAATATGGTTCGTTTGCAGTTTCTGTTTGCTTTAACACGTTATATTTAATTCTCTTTCATTGTATATAGTTATGATCCCTCTTACTCTTTCAGATGGTTTGAAGATATGCATTTTTTTTTGTAACGCAGAGATACAGGTGATATTCTCGGAAATTCAATTAAATATCTATGATGTCCTCGTGTTTTATCTATCATAACATTACTTCGTTATTTTGAATTTTGCAGAATAAAAATGTAGAATTTTAATAATCAAAGACTTGACATAGTAATTACTCATATTCATTTCGCTTCATTTTTTCAAGTAAAATATAAACTTTCGAAAAGCGCTTAATAGTCATTGCATAAAGTAAGCCACAACTTCAAATTAATCCGGACATACAAACAGCAGATAATCTACAAATCTGAATTTCGGAGAATAGAATACACCACTCATAAAACTTCGCTCCAATTCTGGTCGTATGACATACGGTGTAAATAAAACTAAAGCTTTCCTAACATTTTTTTTTAGTGCAAATATATGAAATGTGAGAGTGAGAGAGAGAGTATTCCTTAGATCACCGACGCAACATCAATATTCCTAGCTTTCCACTTGTTACTTCAGTTTTCAGTTGTTATATTAATGTCATATCTAGGAAAGGTCATCATTTTAGGTTAACTCCTTCATTATTTGAAGGAAATATTTATTGCACTTGAATCTGTTAATTTCCTTAACTATCATCACGTGAGGTAATAAAGTATTTATTTCAACAAAAATCAATAATTCTCTTTCACATCTGATTAATTTGATGGAAATTCAAAATGAAATAAAATCTCATCAGTTCTGTAAAACCATAACGATTAAATTCCTCACAAAAAATTAACAATTACCGTAACAGTAACTAGTAGATCTAAGCTAATAATAAATAAATACTACACCAATCAAAAACTTCAATATCAATGAAATTCAAATAATTAGGCGTTATACATACCGAGTGAACGATGTTTACTACCGGATCGAAACTTCGATCAAATCGTTAACGTTCGGTGGCTTTCTTATCTAACGTGTTAATTCATGAGTTGTGAAGTTGGTTGTCACGGACGTGTGAGTGTAAGGGTTGTGAGGGTGGTTGTTACGGGCGTGTGAATGTGAGAGTTGTGAGGGTGGTTGTTACGGGCGTGTGAATGTTAGGGTTGTGAGGTTGGTTGCTACGGGCGTGTGAATGTGAGGGTTGTGAGATTGATTGTTACGGGCGTGTAAGTGTAAGGGTTGTGAGGGTGGTTGTTACGGGCTTGTGAGTGTAAGGGTTGTGAGATTGATTGTTACGGACGTGTGAATGTCGGGATTGTGAGGGTGGTTGTTACGGACGTGTGAATGTAAGGGTTGTGAGGTTGGTTGCTACGGACGTGTGAATGTAAGGGATTGTGAGGTTGGTTGTTACGGACTGTGAATATTGCGTTCATTTGGTTTTAGAATATTATTTGTGAGTTGATTTGTAGAAGATCGTTTATTATAATGTCTTTTTGCAAGCTTTACTTGGTAGAAAAGAATTAGCGGGAAGGATTTATACGTTTTGCGCTTTCTTTTTAGTTTTATAATGATTTAAGCCTCAAGTTCAAAATGACTCAAATCAAAATGACTTAATCAAAATGATCTAAGCTCAAAATGACTTAAATAGTTTGTACTGAGTTACGTTTTTTAAATTTACCTCTTGTTGTCCTAAGTTACATTTAATAATCTTACTTTTTATCTGCCATTGCTTGAATATCAATTGATACTGAATTTTTATCATTAGTGTTAGAGAAGTATAATACAGGATGTTGCCCAGTTACTTTTAGAATATGGGATATTGACATAATTTCGAATTATGATATTTGATTAGTTAAGAATTTTATACTTTGATACTTTTCACTAAATGTATACTTGATCGGATGATATTTCAAATTATATGAATTGCGTGAATATTTGTTGATTTCACAAAATTGTGTTTTTTTTTCAAATGTGGCATTACTTTAGATTAGCAATGTCTTTGATGACTAATTTTCCACATAATAAGAAGCGAACATTATATGTTGGTGGTTTTGGCGAGGAAGTTAATGAGAAAGTATTGCAAGCTGGCTTCGTACCCTTCGGTGAAATTGTTAGCGTATCTATCCCATTGGATTATGAGACAGGCAAGCATCGTGGATTCGGGTTTGTTTTTTTTTCTCATTGGTCAAAAGTATTTTCGGAAACTGATTTGTTTACTTTCAAAGAGTAAACAAATCAGTTTCCGAAAAAGATTAACTAATATTAGATGTTAAATATTTCTGGGGCTTTAAGATTTGTGGAATATGAACTGGCGGAGGATGCTGCTGCAGCAATAGATAATATGAATGATTCGGAATTATTCGGACGAACAATTCGATGCAATTTTGCTCGACCACCAAAGGCAAATGAAAGAAGTCAGAGGCCAGTATGGGCGGATGACGAATGGCTTAAAACTGTAAGTTCCAGGTAGATTAATTTTGAGAAGTGAAATTTAATAGTAATGGCTAATTTACGCCGTTATGGTTGTTTTATGTAACATTTCAGATAGTGAACAAATGTTTCTTATAAATATTTTAGTGTCTCAGTCACGTGTTTTGAAGACATTTCACATATTTGTAATGTTGAACTCTGTTAAATTCCTATTGAAGTTTATAGTTGTTATAGTAATGGAATTTCAGTATGGTACTGGAGAGAGTACGTCGAAAGAACATAATGAAAATAGTGATGCAGTTTCTGAAGGACCAACGGTAGGACCTGTCAAGATGTCTCTTCCACGAGTATACTTGGGAATCAGAATTGGAATCAGGTAATTTCAAAATATCCCTGTGATTAAAGATTTACAGACATTATTATTGAACGTGAAATATTTTCAATCTATTACTCTTACAAATTAGAGTTTGTGCATGCATCAGATAGAATTTGTCGAAGAACCGACATATGCTCTGGAAGCCACACCTATTCTGTAGTTCTGATGCATTCGTTGTCATAGACAAAATCAGTGGATTGGTTAGCGAAACAATTATTTAACAGTTGATATGATTAACTTTTGAAAAACTATGTCAGCTATACATCTTACCCGCATCACTTCGTGATTGGAAACGCATATTGATCGGTTAATCCAATTACGGTGTCTGGATATTTACTCAGCTTTCCGTTTATTATATGTTAGTTTACTTAAATTTCTTCAGGTATATAGGAAGAATAGTAATCGAATTGCGGTCTGATATAGTTCCAAAAACAGCAGAAAATTTTCGACAGCTCTGTACAGGAGAAAAGGGCTTCGGTTATGAAGGTGTTTTTTACTTTTATATTCAGTTTACTTACCCACTTCTGCCTGTGAAAAAAAATCATTTCCTATTACTTTGTAATTTATTGCATCGTTTAATATTTAAATTCCTGATAAAATTACATTTTTTTTAGGTTCACATTTCCATAGGATAATCCCACGTTTCATGATACAAGCAGGCGATTTCACAAAGGGAGATGGAACAGGCGGAAAATCAATATATGGTTCTAAATTTGTGGATGAAAATTTCAAGGTTCAAAATTCAAAGTTTTGAACTTTTGGCGAAACATGCTACTCTTTTATCATTAATTGATTTCTTTGAAATCAGGCATGTTTCAATAATCATTTTGGACGAAATTTTTGATTGATTTGATTTGATTTTCGACAATTTCAGCTAAAGCACACCATGGCTGGTATTGTTTCAATGGCAAACTGTGGACCCGATACAAATGGTTCGCAATTTTTTATTTGCACCGAAAAAACGGATTGGCTTGATAATAAGCATGTCGTTTTTGGGCATGTTGTTGAAGGAATGAATATTGTCAGGCAGATCGAGCAGCAGGGTAGTAAAAGTGGAAAGCCTATGATGCAGGTGTGTTGATTCTTGCACTAGCTACTGTATTGCTCTTATTAATTTCTTCAGTTTATTTTCTTCAGAACAAATTATTTAAACTCTACATTTGATTCACTTTTTTAGTATGATATTTATAATTTCCTATAAATGTCATTGTATTTCTGATAATTCACAAAATATGTGGAGTTTTTTTATGTAGGCTTTGACTCCTTCCAATAGTTTTGACTTTTTGACTTCGATTCAACGAATAATGAAATAGCATAAGGACCGTGCAGATTGCTAGAAAATCTTTTTTCATGTAGAGAAAAGTTGAACTTTTGAGCTACATATGTATAATATATATACACAATGATGCGTATATGGATTGCAGCATTTCAGGTGACAATTGTTGAATGCGGTGAACTGAAACAAGAAACCGATGGTAGCGCGGAAGCTGTGGAAAATTTATAGTATCGATCTTTTAAAAACACTGTGCTGTTCATGTTTATTCATACAAATTATATATAAATTTATTTTTGTTATATGGCCGTAAAAGTTATGACAAAATAAATGGATGAAAAGCATTGTGTATTTGTCCTTATGAGGTGAATACCGTTTATTAGTAATACCTTCTGTAAATAAGCTAATATTAATGAGATACACTAAGTATTAAGTGCAGATTAACTATTTGTATGATTTTATTAACTTTGTTCTCTAAAATATTGTGGCTGGACTAAATTATGTTTAAGAATGTAATATTCTTCGCTATTTCTTTCCTTAAACATGAAAAAATCTTTACATTAAAACGGTAAAGCTGTAGTAGTACGCAAACCATGTTTCCGTAGTTATTGTTTTAGTTTACTCTTGTCAAAAAAAGTAGTATGTCGCGATCACGTGATAAAACCGGTGGTAACACGGAACCGATGCCGTTTGTACGAAAGTTTGGTGCGGCAGCGGTTGCTGCGGCTGCTGCTGGTGAACCGACTATTGAACCAGTAGAGAATACAGAAGAGGGCAGTAACGGGAATTATCCAGGTTCTTTAATTTTATAATTATTTATGAGGTTTGAATTTTGAGCCAAACGTGATTCTTAATTGCTACGTCGTGTGCATGTTGAAAATATTTTTTGCTTTTTCATCAGTCGTATCACTTCGTCTTCTGTTGGAAATTGGTATGCTGTACTTTTAAAGAGAAATTGGTTGTATTTTTAAGTAATAAGTTTTCAATATTTGGGACTCCTTATTTCAGTTTAATACACAGTCTAATTTTTTTAATTGTAGAATCTTATGCCCCAGCAGTTCCGGAATATTTATCACCAAAACAACATTCCTCTCGTTCACGATCTCGTTCTCGGCATAAGCGTAAACGATCACGTTCACGGAATCGTAGTAAACGTCGTTCGCGCTCCCGCGATCGACGTCATTCACGAAAGCGTAGTCACAGTAGGCGTAGCAGTAGCCGTAGCAGAAAAAGTCAAAGTCGCAGTCATCGACGAAGTCGCAGTCGAAGTAGACGAAGTGGAAGTCACAGACGAAGTCGGAGTAGAAGCAAACATAGAAGACGTCGAGGTAGACTGAGAATTTACTGTTAGACATTGCGAGATAAGGGTACGTTTATCGGTAAAAATTTGAATCTGATTTAAGGTCGCACAGGATCTCCATCGAAAGGATCTGAAGAACAGAATGAATGTCAAGAGAACCATACTAATGTGAGCTTTCATCTACATTTTTGATTATTTATAGTAATTTTGTACTTGATTCTTACTATATAAAAAATTAAGCGAAGAACATATTTGATAATGATTCCATTTTCTTAGATGGCAGCTGTGATGTCGGATGATTTATATGCACGTTTGCTTTTCAGTGATTTATGAGTGGATCTTTCAATATATCACATCATTAGGGATCTTGTAAAACTTCATGACACTATTTACGATCAAAAGTATTATTTTTGCAGGTTAATGCTATTAGCGCTGCTAAATTAAAAGCTGCGCAGGGTGTACTCCCAATCTTGGCTCGTCCTGAAGTCGGTAAGTGAAAACCGTAGTTGTTGGACAGTGTCTATTCAAGAAAACTTCGTTTTTTAAACATAAAAATGTTTACAGTTGACAAATTGAAAACGGAAGATGACGGAGCAGGCGGTACAAGTGAAGCCGGCCAATCGGAAAAGAAGCCTCGTAAATCGCGTTGGAGTACTAACAAGTCTTTTGTACCGGGCATGCCAACGATATTGCCATCCAATCTTAGCGATGATCAACGACAAGCTTATTTGCGTAAGGATTTATATCTTTTGTTACTGTTTTTTACATTGCGTATTAAAATTGGTTTTAAAAGTTTTTGAAATATTTCATTATGTAAAAGGTTATGTCGGTAAATCAGGTTGGTGATGTTTTTATTTTTTTCTTTTTTGCTTTCGTTATAAATTTTATTGTCGCTGTAGGTACGATAAAAAACGGGGTATCATTTGATATACTAGTTTATTTTATCAAGATGCTGTAAGGCATGTTCCAGGGCACTGGAATTGTGATTGGGCTAGTTATGAGATCATTGTGGAAAGATCTCAGCTAAAGATAAATACATTTACATCAAAAGCATAGTGTTATCTTATTCTTTGTTTTACTTTTTCTTTCACATCTTCTTTCAATTTCATTCTTTCAATTTCATTTCAATTTTAAATTTAAAATTTTGAGCAAGATCGGTTGTTGCAACTGTTAATGTTTGTCGTGAACTAATGAACGGGGGAGGGTGGCCCCGTAACCACCTATTTCAGTTCAATTGGAAGTGGAAGATGCAACGCGAAAATTACGTCTTGGCGATTTCATGGGCAATCCAGATCCAGCTTTAAGGTTCATCAATCAATAAACGATAACGTTTATTGCTGCTTTGTTGACAATCAACAATTTAACAAATTTGTAGCCTAGCTGAACATTTATGATATTGATGGATACCTTCCTTCATATGCGTTCCTGAATGTGTCAGCGTCACTCATCAAATGATGATTACCACAAGTTTCATTCAAAATTTTTCAATTTAATGAATTTTAAGTTCTTTTTCCACACCCGTTGGTTAAATAGGTGCAACTCGTGGTATTGAAGCTTTTCAATTCATTCAGTGCAGCATGCTCTTCGGTGATTAGTGCCACTTCTTGCTCGAAATGTCCACAAATTTTAGGATTTGATTAAATATATATTTCTATTACATTAATTCATAATTAGTGCTCCTTCTTCCCTTCCCTTCTTAAATAAGCTTAGTATGAAAATTCGTTAAAAGAGAAATTGACGAATGTTTAAATATCGACTTTTCGAGTCTGTATTTTTGACATTTTTTACTCGAATTTTAGTTGAAAAAAATAGAATTAGAAGTATGTGTAGGCGAATAATTCTTGCTGAGCGTGTGAATGATCCAGCCTTTTTAATGCGCTTTCCGTTGCCTCAAAAAATTGTTTTCAGGATAAATTCTCTCAGTACCATAAAAGATTATTAATCTTAATCCTAATCAAATCTCTTTTTTAGCCTTTTAGCGCCCGCTTTTCGTGAGCGGAAAAATGCTACCTGGGAAATTCAACAGTTCAAATAAAATAATAATAAATTTTCAGCCTACTACTTGTAGTTACAATTAGTTTATATCATATCAATTTTGCAGAAGTCCTTCACCGGAACCAATTTATGATGCCAGTGGCAAGCGGCTGAATACCCGTGAAATACGAAAAAGACAAGAATTAGAGCAGCTACGGCACGAAAAAATTCAGGCATTGTTGAAATTAAATCCAAATTTCAAACCACCAGCAGATTATAGGTGCGTATTTGATTTGTTTGCTCACTTTATTGTCTTTACAAGATTTCGTCTCTGGAATTGAATGTATTTTGAATATTTCGAGATCCTTTGTTCCATTCGAAAAAAAACTATTTGAAGGAAGATAATTATAGGAGGGATTCAGCATTATGTCAAATATATAGATTGTATAATATGGTGTAACAAACTGAGAAAAGAGTTAGTAGATTTTTGCGATAACTTGGAAAATTATCCAAATTTGATTTATCATCTTTTAGAGCACCAACTATACGTTTGCACGATAAAGTTTGGATACCACAAGAAAATCATCCTGAAATTAATTTTGTGGGATTATTGATTGGTCCACGTGGAAATACTCTGAAGGCTTTAGAGGCGGAGGTTTTTTACTTCATTGTTATCGTTCATTTTAATTGATCTGTTCTTTTTGGGTTCAGTTAATTCCTTTTGTGACTCTTTGTGATGCCATAACCATCTGATTGATTTCGTTTGCAATACCCTAAAATCCGGAGAAAGTGCCTCGCAGTCTGTGAAAAATCTTGGACTTTTTTCAAATGTTTTAGACTGGTGCCAAAATTATAATTCGTGGTAAAGGCTCAGTGAAGGAAGGCAAATTGGGACGTCGTGAAGGACCAATGCCAGGTGAAAATGAACCTCTTCATGCATATGTAACAGGGACCGATTATACAGTTATAAAAAAGGCTTGCGAAAAAGTAAGGAATTTTTAATTTTTGCGCGATTATTTATTTTTCTAAAATTTGATCATTAAAATATAAGAATATGTTTCGTGATTTTTAAAGACTGTTTTTTGTTGGTCTCTTTCAAACAGACTTTTATATGATTGAGATATTTTTCATCAGTCTGAAGACCACCAGTATGCATTTCACGATACACATTTTTACGATTGCAAAAAAAAGACCATACTTAGTCGTGTGGAAATACCGAAGTTAGAGAAAGCGGTATTAATAATTTTTCAGCAGTTTCTATGAACCATCGTGATGAATACTGGTTTTTTTTTTTAATTTTTTTTCTCATTTTGGAATAATTATGTTGAAATTGCGGTCTTTGTTATTAATAATAATAGTTTTATATTTAGACTATAAGTGTTACTAAAAATATCATTTAAGCAGATCACCGCTGTCATTATAAGTTTTGATTTTTAATCCTATTGAATCTAATTGTATCCAGTATCCCTAATGCTTCTCTAATTTTGTTCATGCTACAATCAATTGAAAATATGACCAAGTTTTTAAAAAATTTACCCACTTTTTCAGATAACATCAATTATAAATGAAGCGCTAATGATACCTGATGGTCAGAATGAATTACGTAAGCTGCAACTGAGAGAGCTTGCACTTTTGAATGGCACTCTACGACCTGAGGATTTGGCAAGTGGTGCTCGATGTAGTAATTGCGGTTCTGATGAACACAAAACGTGGGTGTTAATTATAAATCTTATTTTAAGAATTTCCTGTTAAACATAGAACTGAATTTTCGGAATTTTTGGCAAGCCGATTCATTTTCTGTGTAAGCCAGTAATTTTTGTAATTACTGGCTATTAGCTCAGGGTACAATTAGCTTATCTTTTCCATTTTCTGCTATATATTTTTTAACAAAATTTTTAGGTGGGAATGTCCGGATGCTCCAAATGTTACTGCAAATATTATTTGTACTGCGTGTGGTGGTGCGGGACATATTGCGAAGGACTGTAAAAATCCGCGACCTGGTGGCGGAGTGTTTAATGTTGGAGATGGTGGTATGGATGATGAGGTATTTTTTCTTTTTCTATTTGCATGTTATACTAAACTATCATTTTTCTTTTCATAATTTTCTTTTTTGCAGTTTGAATACTTAATTTTTTAATCTCTTAGCTATAATTGTTTAGTACACGGCACTCATGGCTGAGTTGGGCGAGAAACCGGCATCGAAACCATATGGTAGTGCTACAGGAAAAGCAGGCTTAGGAAGCGGTACTGCAGGAACTGGTTACAAGGTTTCTGACTTTTCCATTTGTTTTTAAGCATTATTTTTAAAAACTATTTCGAAATTTATATGCAGATTTTACTGACAACTTAAAAAGGAAGTGAAGCATTAAACATTATGTTTCTGATTAGCTTAAGGAAAGAAAATATGCACAGTGATTTATCGAATGATTTTAATCTGAGATCTGTAAAAAAAAATGAGGAACATTATCTTGCTGAATAGCACGCAAATGAAATTTCGTATGTTTAGCTGCAAGATGTTATTTCATCTTTCGCAGCTTTCATTTACCATTTAATAGCAGATTCATGGCGCGGAATATTCGAATAGTCCTGATATTTTCGGTAGCAGTTATATTAATCAAAAATTAACTATCACTACCAGGGTTCACTAATGTTTCACTCATGCAGGTGTTCATTTTTCAATAAAGGTTACATAATTAAATGAGGAGTAATTAAATTGTGCTGACTTATGTCGGTCTGATATCATTATTTTTACAGCCAAAGAATTATTCGCTACCGTCTGGTACACCAATTGTTCGAATAAATTTGGCGAGGCAGGAAGGTATAACGCTTTACATATTCTTTGCCTGAATGGAAGCATTATAAGTCGCTGTATACATATAGATTAGACAGATAGATAAAGTTGAGAGGAAATCAGCATGTTGTATCATATGGTGTTGCTGATTTTATGCGGAATGATAAGAATAATTGGAGGTGTTCTTTATATTTCAATTTTCCATCTCTCGTATATCTAAAATATAGAAATAAATCTAATAAAAGTGATATCGTAAAATGAGAACTTTTGGATAATTTTTTGATATACCTTTCATGGTTTTTAATAAATTTTTAAACCTATTCGCAGAATTTTTCTGAAATTAGCTTACAAGATACCTAAAATGAAATTAATGATGAAAAAGTTTTAGCACTTTTCTAACACCAATGAATTTTTTCTTTTCAATTGTATTGAATAATTTATCAATAAAATGTTCGACAGTGTAATTATGGCATTAGATCTAATGGATTGTGAATATTTGTAGCAGTATTTTTACCAATATTTGGAAAGTATTGTTTTTTTTTTTGTAAAATAAATATAATGCAGTAGCAATGAGTGTTGAGATTATTTCAGGTATGGAGGGATATTCTGCAAAAGGTGGCACACAGCCATCGTTGGGTAGCAGTGGTGTATCCGGATCAACTGAAAGTATTCACTTTTTCAATACACCACGACCGCGACCATCATATATGCCTAATGCTGCTGCTTGGGGTTCACCAGCTGGTCGTGGTTGGGGTGGTGTGCCACCACCGCCGACGAGCCGATATCCTATGCCCGTTCCACCGCCACCACCACCTATGTCTCTTGGACTTGGTTTTATGCCTCCACCACCACCACCTCCAGCACCGGTACCAAAAATGGATTTGTCAAGTTTGTTAGCACCACCTGCTCCTCCCCCGCCTCCACCGTCATAGAATGGTGCTATTTGATTGATTTTTAAGATATGAAGTTTTTGATATTAAATATATTTGATATTATTACATATAATGATATTTGAATAAAGAAGTCAAGTTTTTTAAAATAATCTACGAGTTGACGAAAAATTTATGTTTCTGTGAGTTAGTGTTTTTAAGTATTTCGTTTGATTTTTTTTTTGAATTTTGTTAGGTCATATAAGCGGACCGATTTGTTGACTTGTAATGATTGCTTCTATTTTATTTCATTCTTCATTTTTCCATTAACTCTTTCAAGTGATCATTTTGAGTTGTTTTATAAGTTAAATTGTTTCACCGGTTGCTTTTTGAAGCATTTTGTTGCAATACATTTGAAAATGATGAAAGCTCTTGACTCAAACTTTAAAAAATTTTCGATTAACGGTAGCAATATTGAGAACATCTACATTAAAAACTAGCTTTACATTTGTGCTGATGTATCTTGAAGAAAAATTAGTTTGCTTAAATCACTATAATAAAAATGATGTAAAAAAATATATTACAGATATGCAGGAAATACGCAATATATATTACAGAGAGAGCTTTATATACATTGCAAAATTGGTTATTAAATGATATATCAGTTGTTACCTTTAATTGTACAATTATATTGAAAGGACTTTCCTGTAACTTTTCATTTTTTTAAAGACAATTTTATCTGCTCAAAAACATTAAGAAGCATAAATAAAGTTATAAATTTGTAGTTATACTATGCTAAAAATAAAAACTTATCCTAGCAAAATTTGTTTCCGCGAATTACTTTAGCAGAAGATGTGATTTTGCGGAAGTAATGACGGGGGTAGTGACGCAATTTTTTTTAATAAGTAATTAACAGAAAACAGGTAAAGATTTGATAAAGCAATAGGCAAGAGTGAATGCAAATAGCCATATACTAAATTCAATCATATATAATTATGTCTTTCAGGCTCCTTTTGTTACGAAATAATTCACACTGATTAAAAGTTATCAGTGCAAGATATGCAAAGTAAGTAAGTATAAGTAGTTATATAAGTTTTGATGAATTAGATTCAATACTAAGAAATTTTAAAAGTGAAGTTTACAAAATAATTGCCAAGGAAATGAATGAAAAATTAATTATAAATAAAAAAAAAACCCGATATATTTTATACTTGTATACTTAATATAACTACTTATACTATATTTATATTTATATTTTATGTATTGATGTAATTATAGTATATATAATATACTTATAAATTCATTACGTTATATACTTAGTATTGCTACTTATATACTTATATATTTGTTCTTATACAACCTTGTACTTATATACTATACTTATGTATATTATTACTTGTATGTTTGATGTCATATATTTATGTACTTATACTTGAAAATCCAATTCAATACTTTATATTATGATATAATGAATTTTTTACCTGTTTTCCTAAAACAAAAAAAGGACATATCAGATTATCTGATAAATATCACATTCAAACTAAGTAATTAGTTTATTAAATTCATTGAAATGGAAAATAGAATTATTGCTTTTTTTATCATTAACATGGAATTATTGCCTTTTCTAAAATCAATTTCACCATTTACATGCTTTTTTTTTTAAATTATTAACACAAAATGATCACTAAGTGATCTGTATAATTAAAACTATCAAGTAATTTATTTTAATATGAATAGATCGAATTTTCTCGTGACTTTTATCAATCCAGAATAGTTGGAGGGAATTTTCGATCAATAACTGATAAGAACATTTTTGAGGAAATTTTCGAAAACCAATTTTGAAAGTGATGTAAGTGGGTGTAAAATTGAATGCATAAGAGAATAAAACGATTGCAAAATTTCCTCTAAAAGTTGAAATTTATTTGATAAAGCCACTTTATATCATGATAATTTGTTAAGTTATTGTGATAATAATATCACTAGTAACTTTTTGCAATGAATCTAAATATTTCGCTTATCAATTATTAAATTCATTAATCAGAATTTATTTTCCTCTGGATGTTTATTATAAATATAAATATCTTTTATGATAAACAGTATAATGAATTAATTAATCATTATCATTGATTGATCATTTTCTTAATTTGAAATATACTATTGTTTTTTGATAATTAATGATAGCTTACTTCAGTAGTTAAAAACATAGCTAATATTACCGTATCATACTCATTTTTCTTAAAACAGTATATTACTGTAAAATTGAAATTTTTTATAAACTGATTGATTACTTTGATATAATTAAAAAATTTGAATATTCGCTACTAATAGTATTACCTTGAAATTTTTGCTGATATTTTCATATGTGAATTTTCAGATTTTTTTAAAAACTAATTACTGTTAGTTTGCAATAATGATTATTGGTTAGAAGAAAAAAGAAAACTAATAAGGATGTAATAAAAAGTTTTATTTAATATGAAACTTTCTAATTTTATTAATTAAATAATCGGAAATAATTATTTTCATAAGTGAAAAAGTTATTACTGTATTCATCGGAAAACGGAAAATTTTGATTGAATAAAGTATACATCACGTATAGATCACTAATAACTGATAGGTTTTTTTACTGTAATCTATTAGAATGATAAAGATTTTTTATCGTAATCTATTTGCTATAAGTGATAAAATGATAAGGATTACTGCTTGATTTTTTTTTTCCATTTGCTTTGTTATTTCAACAATATTATAAATTTTTTGATGAATAAATGGCAATATTCATCACTTAGTTATTTATTATTTTCTTTTATATATTTATTTATTTATTTATTGTATATTTTTTTTGATAAACAAGCAAGTGAACATAATCAAAAAATAAACAATAAATAAATAATTTGTGATAAATAAACAACAGTACTATTACAATTTTACAATAAATTAAAAAAAACAATTTAATCTCTAATATTGAATTTTAGTTCCTATTTTTAATTGCAATTGATTGAGAAAATATTCAAAAATTACTTTATCTATTTTCATTTATGATTGATCTGGAAAATACTCAAGAACTACTTTACTTAACTTATGTCCATTTGTGATTGATCGGGAAAATATTCAAAAATTATTTTACTCATTTCCATTTTTAATTAATTGAGAAAATACTCAAAAACTACTTTACCTATTACCATTTGTAATTTATTGGGAAATTATTTAAAAACGATTTTACCTATTTTAAGCATTATTATCGGGATAATTTTCTATCTACTATGTTTATTAGTTACTATTGTTATACCTACTATTGTATAACTACTGTTATACAGTAGTTATACAATATTACAACAACTATCACTTTTAAAATCATTACTTGTAATTGATTGAAGACTGAGAAAATATTCAAAAGTAAGTTAATTAATTAATCAGTAATAAATTAATGAATTAATAAGCAAACAATGGTGAGATTAAGGATAAGAACTTCTATAAATGTTTTAGTTCATGAAACAATAAAATCAGCTGTCTATATGTTTTTTGATTTGCCAATTTCATTTTTTATTCATCATTGGCTAAGTAAAGTTATGTCATCATTGTTAGAATATTAAAGTATGAGATTAAAGTTTAATTATTCGTGCTATCATTAAAAATGCTATTATTAAATTATTAACATTTGATAAGTTCAAATAAATTTCATCTCAATAAATGCTATAAATAATTACTTTTTTTTCCCATTTTACTTTCTTCCTTCTCTAATTAATACGTCAAATTTTACGGTAAAATAAGTATCATTAATAATTGTTGTTGGTAGTGAACGTTTAAAGTACATTTTTTAAATATCTAAAAGAAGTTCAAGTAAACTTTACCTTTTTTTTTTAAATAAAATGCTCGAACTTTTCATCTTCCTATAATATCACGGTTCTCTTTTTTTTTTTTTTTTGAATAATTCTCCAAATTATTTGTTGTTTATTGTTTATTGTTCGAAAAATTATTTATTGTTGTCTAACTTTTTTTTTCTGATATTTTTTCAAATACTTGAGCTATTTTCAGCTACAATATACGATATAAAAGAGACGATTGATAAGTTTTATTTTATAGTCTGATACTGGATTTATTATGATAATAAAACTATTTTGTATTACTATTAGCTTGCATGAGGTGATTAGCTTCTGCTCCTAATTGATTTGTTTAGCTTTTAATTTGGTGATGAAATTCTTTTTTGAAAATATTTACTATTAATTCATTTTATGGATGTTTCATGGATATGGATCTTTTATCAGTTGATTAGAGATTTTCAGATGATTGAGATCAGTGATTTGAGTTTTTACGAGGAATATTTATTCAAACAATAAATGATAGCTAAAGTTAATTCAGTAAATAGAGAATCATGATTTAAATAGCTCAATTTCATTTCTTCATGAAAGTAGACAAATAATTATCTTGATTTCTTGAAAGAATAGAATTCAGATATTTCAAAAATTTTTTTTCATGATGAATTTAAAAACAAACTTAAAATTAAACAGTCGAAGATTGATTATTGCTTGGTAAAACTACTATTCGTACTGGCCAATATTGAAAGATACTAGTAAAAATAAAATAATGCTTTTAAATTTAACAAATTAATTATTTTCCCTTTCTGTTTTAATATTTTAACAGATTATATATTTAATTCCGGAATAGGGATCTATCATATACTTTTGAAATATTTTTGACTTTAACAAATGATTTACTTTTCTCTTTTGTTTTAATATTTTAACGGATATATACTTAATTCCGGAATACTTAATTATATACTTAATTATATACTTGATTCCATTTTTACTAGAACGAAGTGATTTCTATATTCATTGTAATCAGTATTAACTTGATATAAACTATTATCCGATCAAATTATCTATTGAAATTCGCTTCATTCCAAAATAGCAAAAGATTGATAAGAATTTAACAGTGATTAAAATTTTACTGAAACTGATAAGATTTATTATTTAATAAGTTTCAAGAAAAAAATTTCCATGCAAATTTTGTCGATTATATATTAGAAAGGAAAGTATAATTAATATTGCAGCTAAAAGTAAAAGTAACGATATGAAATAAACGAGTTATCAGTTTAATATTAGATTATCAAAAGTGTAGTAATGACGAAAAAGAGATTATTTCACGTAATTTAAGTGCAATACGTTGGAATATTCAATAAAAACATTCACAGGAAGTAGTTATTGATGTAAATAATTATCAATCTTAGAAAAAGAAGGCATTTTTGTCTTCTTGTGTGTGTGTGTGTGTGTGTGTGTGTGTGTGTGTGAGTGTGTGTGTGTGTGTGTGTGTGTGTGTGTGTGTGTGTGTGTGTGTGTGTGTGTGTTATAAATTTTAGTCTGTGATTTATACTTGTAGCATAACTAAGGAGTGTGTGTGTCTATATGAAAGTTGAATGGGATTTAATTAATGAATTTTTAATTTCTGATTTATAATTGTATCGTAATGAAGGTGTGTGTGTGTTTTTGTACTTAAAAGAATTGAATGGGATTAAATTAATAGATTTTAATTTCTGATTTATATCTGTCTCGTAATGAAGGTGTGTGTCGGGGATTTTCTTTAACCTCGACAATATTTGTTGTTCTTTCTTTCCTGTTATTGTCGACGATCTTCTTTGACCGTGACAATCTTTCTTTCTATTCGTAAGTAAGCAAACTGCTAACTTCTGTGATAGCTGATACTTTGGCTGTACCTCAAACTTGGGTAATTAAACCTTTATTAGAACAAATTTGATACATAGTATAATACAACATTACATTAACGTTAACAATTTAAATATTCTAAACAGTTTCAAACAATAACGATATCTGTCAGGGCCAGGGTAAAAGGGAAGTGAATTTACCCTGTGATAACCCACACTCATTAAGACAAATTGTTAGCAATGGTAGGAGGTTGTGACCTTTTTTATCCTGGAGGAGGGAGGATCCTTGAAGTTTGAAGATTGCCGCTAAAGTCGTATAAATTTGACCTTATAAAATTAATTAGAAACAAAGGATGGCGTTAACAAAGCTTGTAAAACCTCAAACATACATTTAGCTTACAATAACAAATCCCGAACAAGGGGTTTCATCGACACAGTTTATAACAGGGAGCTAACAAGGCTAATTTGAAGAACAAATCATTTCGTTACCCTTCATTTCCTCGCTTTTCCAGCGACAACTATAGCTAGAACAAAGTTTTAAAGGTTTTCTTCATAAAGCGGAATGTGATTATCTTTTATTTAACAATTCCTAATTACAAATTAGGCTTTCGCTTATGAGAAGCTAATAATGTTACTCTTGGACTAGAAAGAGATATGATTAGGAAGGACTGAAAGATTCGATTCGATCCATCTGATTTATTTGTTATTTGATACTCCAATAATATTTGTGATATATATCAGTCGCAACTTCTATCATTTTTTTCCGGAAAATGACGAATGCTTATCACGATATAACTTTCTATTGCTAATCATTATAATCATTATATATTACTTAATTATTACATTAACTGATCATTATGAATCTTTTATTTGATAAAATTATTTATATGATGATCAATATATTTGAGAATAATCGGATTATTCAGTTCAGATTCATTAATTTGAAATGATGATTATTTACAAGTATAACTTTGTATGAATTGGAACAAGTGATGCTTAATAAACATCTTCATTTATACAATTTAGCGATTTGTTTTGTTTCAATTGATAAGCGCTTAATAAAAAAGCATTCCTTTATCACAGCTTCAACATTCCGATAATTTACAGTTCTTTCACAATCAATCAATAATCTAGTAATTTGAAGTTATCCTAAATTCGGTGAGTAATCAAGCAAGCGATTAAATGATCATGATAAATTAATTTATTTCATTTATCGCCATTTATCGGAATGGAAGAAATTTCGCCTCTGTCTAGTTAATAATTATCCTTATTCATCATCAGGGCTGCTCTGAAAAATTTTTTAATTGTAAAATTTCAATGATAAGAAATATTCTACAATAAGAGGATTCATTGCAATAAATTATGATCTTACGTACCCACGTGAACGTGTTACTGGACCAGATCGTGATGTTCCAAGTATTCCTTTTGTTTTTTTATTTTTATTCTTGGGAGTATAGCGAGTGGTATTCTTCTTGAGCTTAGCATTTGAAAGTGATTTAGCTGCGAGAGATTTTCTTGCAACTGAAGTTGTAGTTGCAGATTTACGTACTCTGTAAGACTTTGGTCGAAGTTGCACGTGATAAAATTGCGAAGTAGGAATCGGATATGTTGATGGTGATGATGGTGTTAGTTCATTCTCGTATCTGTCATAATCTTTCCTGAAATTTAGATTAAGTAAAATTTTAGAAATTTTTAAAACTTTAAAGAATTGATCTAAATGTACCTGATGTAAACGGGAGTACGATAACGATCATAAGATAGAAGTTCATCATCATAGTCATCTTCCGTAAAGCTATCCTCGGTTCTGTTATCGCTTTCCTCGTCATCTGAGTAATGATTGTAATGGCCCATCTAAAGGTTAAGCATTGATATAAATTGCAAAGGTCAAGACTTTATCAAATTATAAACTCATGCTGAAAATTAGAAATATTTCGTACCATAGCAAGAGATTTAGCTCGATGTGACAGTAGCGGCGCAACACTATTGGAACGGATTCTTCCTTCTTGAACGCTTCGAATTTCCGGTTCACGTTGTACCGCATGTAAACTTCTTGTTCGAGATGGTCTGGTCGATTTTGCACCTCTCAGCTTACGTTCCGGTTTCTTCATCAATGCGGACTGTCGACCAACTCTTGGCATTTTCTCCCCGATTGCTCTCACGTTAATCTGATTACCGACCTGATGAGAACCCGCCTGAAGATACCACCAATTAAGTTTCAGTCTTTAGTGAGCAATGATTATACTTCGCTGTTTCTTATCCTATATAAATTTTTATAGATTCAAAAAATTTGCATAATTTTTAATACTTATCTAAGTAAACGTATAAATGAGACAATTTTTTTTCATTCGATCCTGATAAAGTTTTGAAGAAAAATTTTTGAAAAATTAATAGCAATAATAAAGCAATGTTTTTTGATAAAATTTAAACCATAGAAAAAGTTCGATATAAAGTTGAACTTTTTTTTCTTATATTAAAAATTTTATTTTCAAGAAAAATTTACGCTTAATCTTTACTGTTTTTTTTGTTTTTAACAAAATGATACAAAATCTCAGTGATTTCAATTTTGAAAAATAAGCGGTCGGGAAATCGGGAAGGTCAAAAAATCTCTTGACCTTAATCTTTAATTTTAAATCTTTTTGAATCGTTATTTTTCTATGAATCATCTTTGTAAAATGTAAAACACTTTCATGTCATCTCCATGGGATATTCTTATTCTCATGAAAAGAACTGTTCTTTCTTCATTATCCATCTCCATGTTTTCACAGGTGCTCGTACCTGTTCAGTGCTTATTCCAACAATCTGTGCTTCAAACGGCTAATCCCAACTTATCGCGCATTTTACAGTTCAACAGTTCATCCTCGTCACTAAAACCGTTCCTTCTCACAGTAACATGCCATCTTTGAGGAAGCAAAGAGACAAAAATTCTTATGAATACGTCAATTCATAATTTCGTGAATCTGTGGTTAAGTTCAAATTCAAGATAACAAAAGCAAAACGTTATGACCTCTTATCATTCAATTGCTTCTACGTAAAATTGCTAAACTTATTGCTTATCAGATGGAAAGGTTACAGAATCTCATGATTTAGTAGTGCATATTTTAAACTTTGAAATAAATTCCATCTAAGGATTTGTGATAAATTCGAGGATCATTTTCCGCTATTTATCTTAATACCATATTTAATTATCTTAATTATCTTATTTATCTTAATACCATACTTATACCATATTTATACCATATTTACCATATTTATACCATATTTACCATATTTACCATTTTACCATATTTACCATATATATAATACCATATTTATAACATATTTACTACTTCTACCTTATTTACCTTAACTCTCTTACGTCTCTTACGATTTGCTCTCTTACGATTACTTATAAATAGGAGCGCAATTATTCTTTCAAAGAACACCTGGTAAGTTATCAATTATCAATAGATCTCATTGATAAGATTCTATTGATTACTAATCCCGTCCCATTGTATTATTTGATAGTACCGTTAGTACTATACGGACTAGTTCTTAAAAATTTTCTGGTTTAATTTTTGATTTTTGAAGATTTCTTAAAGAGAATCCAGGAAAGATTCTCTGTTTCGTTGAATAATCCTTCTCTTCTTCTTCTTATCACTGATCCGAATTATTCGTCTTTTTCATCACTGATTAGATCAATGATGAACGAGGAATTGTGTTGAATGAAAAATTACAAAAGCAATCAATTAAAATTTATTCGACAGTTTGTGATACATTTCATTTCATCATAATTTGAAATACGATTATATCAAATCAGTTCTTATCATCATAGCTGATACATTGTAAAAATGATAGGATCATTATGTTAGCTAAATATTCTCCTCCATTTGATATAGCAAATCGTACTTTATCGTTTAAGTTTTGTAACATATTGATCCAAATAGCCAAGTTGATAGGCAATGCCAAGACAAATTAATCCCAAAATGAATATAACGCAAAGCGTGCTCATTCTTTCCTTTTTTCTTTTTTCCTTGGCTTCACGCGATTTGATAAGATAAGACCTTTCCCAATCAACCACACAACTGATAATAAGTTTACAATGACTAAATGTTATTTCATTTTAAATTCTTTTATAGACATTTTTCCTTCTATGGCAATTACTATATGCAAATTAATAAATTCTATAAGAAATTAATTTTTGTAAAAAATTCTGAAAATTATTTAAATATGAAAATATGCAAATTTAGGATTATCAATTTTGATAATAGTAACAACAGTGATAGTTTGGAAGAAAGATAGTTATGTCTAATTAGATCAAACTAAAAAGAAAAATGTATCTTACCTTAATATTACCTAACTATTACTAATAGATTGGAAGTAATGAAACGATTTTTAATTTATGCATTGATATTTTCTTAATTTTGAAATACTTATGATAAAACTAAAATATGAAAATAACTAATTGCTGATTAAAATTGCTGATTAATTGCTGATTAAAAATTTAACTTTATCAGTATCAGGATTTCATCATGATAACTTTCATTCGTTATATTTGTTGTGGAAGTTTGTTAAGAATAATAACAGCAGTGAATGTGAAAGATATCTCAATGGATCGGAATTACTTTATGATAATTTACAATGAGAATGAGAGGTTAACCTAAGCAATCTCAGGTGTTCTATCAAAAACTGATTATGAATCTTTGAATCTTATGAACAAGAGACGTGTTCGTACGTAAGAAATAAGCTACAAAGTTGGGAATGACGAGATAAGGTAGAAATTAAATTTGGGATGGATACTACAGTAAAAAGGGTGAGAATACCGGATGTAGTTACGTTAAGGCATAAGATTGAAAATTCACATGCAACGGAAATGGGCAATGATTAGACGAATGATTGATTTCTGTCATGAGAATGTTAGGCGCCCTAAAATAATTTCTATGTTACAAAGAATTCAAAGATATTTAGAGTTAGGAATCAGTGTTGAGATACTTCTCGATGTCTCGGATTTCCCGACAATACATACTCTTTTCATAAATTGCTATCTTTACAGTAAATTATTTAAATTTACTCGTCTAACTATTCAAATTTATAAGTGAGCAATTTCCATTCATTCAATTATTTTATCATTCTTTCAAAGCGTGCGATAAGAAAACGACGAAAAATGATTCTGTACAAAAGTCAAAAAAGTTGTCGGTAAATAATAATATCAGTTTATGTGATTAAACGAGTTAAGGTTTGAGATAAAAGTTTGATTAGAAATTCTGATGTGATCCTGATATTCGAGAAGCATAAAATTGATCTGATCAATTCGATTAAGCAGCTGATCAGAAGGAAAAGCATTTAACAAAATTACAATTTTTTTTAAAATTTCAGAAAATACGGTAAATTTTCTGAAATTTATTGTCATAGGTAGAACAATTAAAGATTGAACAAATTTGAATTATTACGAGTTTAAGCAGTAGATAAATTTGTAAGCTAATAGTTAGCTATGAAATTGTAATTAAGCTAGATAAAAGAATAGCAATGCATGGATGGTTTTATTGTATACTTTTTTTTTTGTTGACAAATATGAAACTTAGCTAGAAATTGCAGGAAGGTTAAAGAGAAAGCACAAGTGATCTTTATCGCTATTATCACTGTCGTGTTTACCGAAAGTTTCATCAGGAATCAAGGTTAAAATTTAACTTTAGGAAAAATAAGCTAACAAAATTAATACTTTTAATAAATGGAATTAACACCAATGACAAATGACTTTTTTGATAATAAAATTTAACAGAGTAAATACGTGTACTTGTACGTGTACGGGTACGTGTATGTCGTGATTCCTACATCTTAGATTGAATTACTCATAAATAGAATAATCAGAAGAGATTGATAATTAACCATTATTTTAAATTATCATATCGGTCGTACAGAATGAAAATGCTTGAATTAAATTTTGATATTATGCTAATTTATAAGAATCATTCTAGTGATGGCTATATCAGGACCTGTTTTTCATGAACAAATTAAAAAAATAGCAGCAATAACAACAACAGCGACAACAAAAACAACAACAACAAAAACAGCGACAACAAAAACAGCGACAACAACAATAGCAACAACAACAGCAGCAGCGACAACAATAACAACAACAACGACAACAACAGTAATAACAACAACAACAATAACTCCAAAGACAACAAGGACAACAACAGAAACGACAAAAACAATACCAACAACAACGACAACAAAAATGATATCAACAACAACAAAAACAATAGCTACAACGAGTAAACCGTCTAAATCAACTACTAAAATTACCACTCCTCGAACACAACGATCAAAAAAATCTGGTAAACTCTTTCATTGATTACCTCTTCATGTTATCATAAGTTATCATGCAAATATCACATTGTAAATATAGGCATATTGATTTGTTTTTTTTTAAATCACTTCAATTTTAGATATCCAAACAATTAAAGTAGTATTTCATCTTATCGTAGTATTTATACATATCCGTTGAATAATCTGTTGATTGAAGATTTTGTTAGTGAAAAATTTGAAAGGAATAAATTAATCATTTAAAATAAGCAAAATTAACCTGTTTTGAAACCTGTTTTACGAAATATTTATCAGAATTCCGTTGAGAATTGATTTCCAGAAAATTTTATTCTTTAATTTTCTTTAGTGAATTTTAATAATTTCAGGTCCTAAAATTACCTTACCACCTATTTTACCTATTCATGAATCCATATTACCTATTGCTCATACAGGTAGGTACAAATAATATTTAGCTGTAAATTTTTACAAATAGTTTTTTTTTTTTTTCAATTTCAAGAATACCATATTAGCAATATAAAATAAAGAATTTTTAAAAAATAAAATTAAGAATTTACAAGCTTATTATAATTAGCTATCGGTATTGAACAAATTTTGTAATACAAAAACATATTGAGTATTGTTTAAAAAGTAATCTGAGTTAGTAATTTCAATTTATTCATGAATGAAATATAATTAAATTTTCTTCATTAATGATAGATGAATTCTTGTATTTCTGATTTACATATAAAATTACATAGAAATGAAAAATATATCAAAAAGAAAAAATTTAGATATGGGACGATCAAGATTCGTTATTGTATTACTTTTCATGAGTGGTATTATCATGATAATATCGTTAACGTTGATAATATTGATCAAGTTTGGTATTATTCTTCAACAACCGGTGAATTCATCATGAAGTATGAATTATTATGAAACTCATGAAGTATTATGAAACGAAGAAAATTTTTAATATTGTTTATTAGCCATATTGAATATGCATTTTCACGTGTGCTTATAATTTATTCAAATTATTAAAGTATACGATTTGTGCTTATGGATCATTACAGAAGTAAAAAGAAACTGTTATATCATATATTTTAAATGTTACTTATTATTTTTATAAGTATCTTAGTATTTTTATAAGTAATCTTATAAGTAATAAGTAATATAAGTAATCTTTTATAAGATAGTTATTATTAATCTAGATAGGTATAAAATCACTTTTCTTTAATCCATATTTATGATAAATTCAAAATAAATTCATGAATTAACTTAATTATCTTGAAATATTAAAGTTATAAACAAGTTCAAAAAAAGTATATTATGTTTATAAGTTTTTAACATTTTAGGATGTTTGTAAGATTTTTAGATTTTAATAAGTTTTATGAAGATGTTTATAAATTATTTAGATTTGCTTGATCTTATTACAAATATTAAAAATTATTAGTTTAATAGTTTGGGAGTAATAATAATTTTATAATTGAAATGAATTTTAAAAAAAAAAATTTTTTTTCTCATGTTATGAATTGTTTATTTAATTTTATTTTCAAATTCATACGAATTCATTTCCAGTTATGATCGTTTTCATTTGAATGAAATCCATTACTATTATTTACTATTTTGTTGAATTTTTTCAAAATATATCGAAATTTCTAAAAGTAAAACTTTTGAATTTAGCAAAATAAAATTATCTTTTCATATTTGCATAATTTTTGTATATATTCAAAAATACGCGTAATATACGGATATATATTAATGTAAACTTTTTCAATGATTTAATCACTGTTTTTATTTTCACTTATTACTTTTGCGCCTATCAGTCGCTATCAATCCGGTCAATATTTCGGCGTTTTCCGGATATCCTATTTACCTGTATTGGTTCCTGTCATTCGACATTTTCCGGACAATTTTTGTAAGGTAAAAGTGAGAAACGTTCATGGCGCTAAAAATTGATAATAAAATGATAATTATGACTGTAACAACGCTGCTATCATCAATTGGTATGTACAAAATGGGTATGATGGATTGGATGTTCAAGAAAAATGATAGCAAAGATAAGACAACTGGCAAATAAGAATGACAAAATTTTTCCTTGCCCAATGAAATTTTCAAAAACTCAACGATTCACTGATTCAAGGATGCAAGCTGAATTATTAGCATAATTTTTAAAACTTTATGCATGAAACTTTATGTATACGATTATCTTATACAATTCAACTGATCATGTATGTATTAAGAAAAAAGAACTCGTATTGAATAAATAATTTTGAAAATGTTGATTTGTACATTTAAGATTTAAATTGAACAACATATATTTACCTGATAATGATTTTAAGTTAAAGAAAGTTAGATGATGTTAACTTTTCAAATAATCATATCAATCATTTAGCGCTTTCTGCTTTTATATCATGCTGATCTTTTTACAAATTACATGTTATCATTTATGAGTCAAATAAAAATGTTTAGAATATTTAAAGTAAATATGAGTAAAACGAAAACGATTGGAATATCTAAATTAAACATAATACATTGTAACAATACTTTTACTCAACAAAAACAAAAAAAAAATATTGCAAATTTTGATTGATTAATAATAAATTATAATTATGAAAAGTTTGATTATAATATTTCAGTGAAGATAAATTGCCATTTTGTTATCAGTAAAAGATAATTTTTTCTTTCTAAAAATGTCCAATTTATCATTTCTCTTTTGTTATGAAATTAAAGAATAATTCTTAGATTGCACATTTTTATACATGCACATTTTATCTATGCAAATTTTACAATGCACATTTTCAGATGCACATTTTGCACATTCTGCACATCTGCACATTTCTCACATTTCGCACATTTTGCACATTTGCACATTTGCACATTTTGCACATTCTGTACATTTGCACATTTTGCATATTTTGCGTATTTTGCACATTTTGCACATTTGCACATTTTGCACATTCTGTACATTTGCACATTTTGCATATTTTGCGTATTTTGCACATTTTGCACATCTGCACATTTTGCACATTTTGCATATTTTGCGTATTTTG